>VRLP01003442.1:0-12500 GCA_009660295.1 Lophius piscatorius
TACAGAGAAACAGTCCAGGTTCATACAGTGAAACAGTCCAGGTTCATACAGTGAAACAGTCCAGGTTCATACAGTGAAACAGTCCAGGTTCATACAGTGAAACAGTCCAGGTTCATACAGTGAAATAGTCCAGGTTCATACAGTGAAACAGTCCAGGTTCATACAGAGAAACAGTCCAGGTTCATACAGAGAAACAGTCCAGGTTCATACAGTGAAACAGTCCAGATTCATTCAGTGAATTCGTCCAGGTTCATTCAGTGAAACAGTCCAGGTTCATACAGTGAAACTGTCCAGGTTGTTTGTAGAAAAGTCCCTCCCCGTAAAACGATCTGAGTGACAGCAGGAAAAAATACTGTTTTCGACTCTGGGACCTTCCCGCCTCGTTTGTCTATTGGCTGCCGCCGTGACATCATCAATGCAGACATGCTGTCGGACAGGACAGGAAGCTCCGGAGCCTGAGTGATACGGATTACACAGTGACCTTTGATCTGTAAAAAAGCACAACCGTCAGTGAGCTGCAGAGGAGAGTCTTCCTCTGTGTTCAAACTACAGCCCGACTCAAACCACGTCGCCATGGTGACAAATAAAGGTGCATGTTTGTAATGACTGATTAATGAAACGCTTATAGATAAACTAAGCTAAGCTAAGATAAGATAAGATAGTAAGAAACTATCAACTATCAACTAAAACTACAACTTTTTTAATCTACTTTTACAACTTTATTCCCTAAAACGTTAAAATGTTGTTTTTTCCCCAAAAAATTCCCGACGCTAATCTTGAAATCTTTTATTTTTAAATATGGTCCAAAATACTCTATAGTATAAATCAACACTGTATGCCATTTCATATATTTCTTATGTCAAGGCCTGTGTTGTTGCCATAGTAACGGATGCTGAGGATCATGGGTATTGTAGTTTTTGGTGCAGTTAGACGTGCATAAAAGGAAAAAAATCAACAGAACGTGAAATTTAAAGATTTTAAAAGTAAGAAAGTGCCATAAAATATATACTTAGAATTGTTTATTAAGCCACAAAGCTTCCTTGACTAAGTGTTCAGGAATATTACAGATGTCGTTCAATAAAAAATGATAAAGATTCTTCTGTATCTTCTTTCAGAACTTCTGGTTCCTGCGACTCTACACAGATAAAGATGCGTGATCACGAGGAACAACCTAACTATCGTAATAATAAATAATAATAATAGTATGTAACTGTTAAGACAGAAACACTTCCATCCACAGGGAGCTCCGAGAACCAGAGTGCATTGCAAATGAAGGCTCCAGCTTGTGGTTTCACTGGAACAACTGGAGGAGGACTGCGGATGGAGGAGTGGGAGGGCGGAGGAGCCTCTAAAAGGAAGGACACAGTCGTGGAGACAAAACAGGCGCCGGGCGGAGGTGGAACAGAAAACATGAATTTACGTGACACAACATTTTCGGCCGTGTTTATGTCTGGAAAAAGTGAAGGTGAGTCATTTTTAACATGCAGCTGGGATCCAAACATGTGGAGTCCTGGATTCAAAGGGTCAGTAAACAACATTATTTCATAGTGTTGTCTCGTATTAATCCATCAGCAGGAATCTTTTTTCCCTTGATGTCTCCAAACTAACTGGCTCAGTCCAGATCCTAATTATATGAGGCTGGTGCATCAGGGAACCTCATGACCCTGTCTCCAGTTCTCCAGTCATCCCTCCCTGGTCCACTTTGGAACCTTCTCACCACTGCGGGCCTGGAACAACCAACAGGACCTGCAGACCCAGTCGTCTGGCCACCAGAATCAGTCAAGGTCGCTTAGAACCTTATGTTTGACCAGTTTTTGCAGCTTCCAACATCAACTTCAGGACAAAAATGTCGACTTCCTGTCTGTAGATATATAACATACCCCCCCACCCACAGGTAACCACGGTGACCAGATCTTCTTCTTCTTTCAGCTGTTCCATTTCTGCGTCCTCCTCTGTCATACCAACCAACTGCATGTCCTCTCTCACCACATCTAGAAACTTCCTCTTCTTCTCCTGGTTGGCTGCTCCATCTAGAACAACCTTCTACCAGCAGATCCACTATCCATCCTCTTCCGGGTGTCCAAACCGTCTCAATCTGGCCTCTCTGACTTTGTCTCTTAAGACCCGGGCTGTCCCTCTGAGGAGAAAAAAGAAAAGAAAAGAAGAAGAGTAGAAGAAGAACCGCAAAGAAGAACCGTGGCGGCTAAATAAACCATCGTTTTCTGACGTCACCTAGTGGTGGTTGTAATGTTATGGCTGATTGCTGTCTGTAAAAAGAGATGCGGAGGATCGCAATAAAAGAAAACATTTGAAGCAGCTTTGAATTTGGGCATTATATCGCCGAGTCCACACATTCCGTGGGCGCCTGAAGACGATGAAGGAAAGTAATGGAGTACTTTGGCCCCAGAGAACAGGGAGCGTCTTTCTCCTCGCCGCTCAGACTGTCTCTACTATAAATATCTCCTCTGGAAGACGCCGGCTATTTTTATCCCAGCTGAGGCTAAATATACTGAGCTGGGCGTCTCCGCGCCCACCCGCCCCCCCGCCCGTCCCGCCACATTAAGCCCCCCCTCCCCTCCCACCGCCCCCCCGCCCCTCCACTGAGCCAAAACCACACGGCCCAGGCTGCTGCGTGTCTCCGAAGGAAATCTGGTCCCGCTCACAGAACTGGGTCAAACTGAACTGCGAGGAAAACCTCCTTTTACTCTGAAGGCGACGCCTTAAGAACGAAACGACGCAACTTCCAGAGTGAGAGACACCGATTTTGCAACTTCTCCGTCGACCGCACGGTCGGAGCTCCTCCTCTTGAGCAACCTCCTTTCGTGACTCTTAATCTGTCACAGGTTTTCTCCTGTTTCCGAGTAAACTCATGCCCAAAACTGCGATTACCAGAATTCTGGCTCAACATTTACAAGAAGACCCCCATCGGTCTTCATCATCTACTCTCACTGCCTCCTCGCCAGATTGTTCCCTCACGCCAGCTCGCTTTCATGAACCCTTTTATGTCCTCACCAAGAAGAAAAGAAGGTTTTTATTATTATTTCTATAGCCACGCTTAATGCCTCCTCATCCTCAGTGGCACCTTTGACCCACGGTGTCCCCCAGGCATCTGTCCTCGGGCCCTTACTGTTCTACATAAACACGCCGATTATGAACGGGTTCAATCACACTTTTCACCAAGGGACAAAGACTCAAAATGTGCTGCTAGCAGGACATTAAAGGTTCGAGTTCAAAGTTCACACAACTTTATTTATACCGCTGGGGCGCTATTAATTAAATTATTATTTTTTTAAATCTAGAGAAGAGAGGAGTTAATATAAAATGGATAACGACCTTACAGATGATTTAAAAAAAACTAGTCCTAGTATATCCCCCAATCCCCTGCGTTGTACAAAGAATCCCCCCCCCCCATGATTGAACTCCTCAAAAATCAAATTAATTGTGACTCATTAATAATCTCAAACGGTCCATATTGACCCAACAGAACTGTTTCTATGAAGTCAGCCGTCTGTTCTGGGATCAGATCCCACAGCGACTCAGTAATGAAGAAAAATCTAATAAATCTAGAAACAATCAGACTTTTTTTTTTTAGCTTTATTTATTTTCCACAAAAAGCTCGTTAATGAGTAAAATATGAATAATTATGGTGAAATGATTTCCTCGTTATCTCCGAGTTGGACCAGCGGTGGAGAAAGTACGTTTGGAGATAAAGCTCCCCCTTGGGGCAGAAATACGGAATGGATTCTAGCATTATAACTAAAAAGATCAGAAATAAGGCCAGTTAAAAAAGGTTCCGTGTCAGAATGACTGAAGAGATGACGACGGCTTAGAGGAGTAGATCATTTTTTATTCCTTCTTTTTTTCGTAGAGGCAATAATGGCGCCCAGATGGCAACGAGGACGGGTGACTTCAGCCAGAATGTTCGGGAGAAAGATTATCAGCTGCTCTCTGGGGGCTTCGCTGGTTGCAAAATGATTCGTGTCTCTTTGTTTCTTGATTCTAGGACAGATTTGCACAATATGAGGTCCAGATGTTCCCCCTCGCTGTCTTTCCTCACAATATTATGTCACTGCTTCTCGTCCTCGGGAGCTGACCTCCTCTCAGGACGCCCCCCGGCCTTCAGCTGGACCCGCCCCCCTCCGGCCGGCCCTCCAAACCCCGCTGCCTGCTTCGCCATCCCTCTGCGGAATCTTCCTTTCTGCCATAAAATCCCTTTTGTTGTTTTTGTTTTTACAAACAAATACAAACATCCATCTTAAAAACTTAAGTGTAATCTTAAAGCAACATCAAAGACAACGTTCACAGCGGCTGTGAAAGACGGAACGGCTGTCGACACACGAGAAACGAGATTACAGAACCAGGATGAGATCACTGAACCGGACTCAGATTAATGAACCGGACTCAGATTAACGATCTAAACTCAGATTACTAAAACCCGACTCAGATTATTGAACCGGACTGAGATTACCGTACCAGGTTGTACTGAGGATCAACTGCTGTTGAACCTCTGGACAAAGTTTTTAAACGCCTGTTTTGATTTGTACAAAAGAAGTCTGAGGTAAATCGTAAAAGAGTCTAATTCTGGGATACTTTATCTGAATAATCGTGAGGCTTTTGGGTCCAGCAGTAGAACACATGTGACATCACAGCCCTCAGAATCTCCAGCACTCTGTAACATGGAAAAAGCTGAAAGTTTATTTTTCTCCAGACAAAGATAAGTTTACCAGACGACTCAATATGCACACACTTCTGCCTTAATCTGAGCAGCCACGCGTTTCTGAGGAGTTTTTAAAAAGGGAGAATCTGCTGCTGATTTGGGTAAAAACCACTTTCCTCCCTTTTTTCTCCTCATCCGACTCTTTTCACCCAGAGATCATCTAAACACCATCACAGAGCCTCCTTTCTACGAGAGCACGAGCCCACAATTACAGGCCATGTGCCGAGGTAACCCCCCCACCCGCCTACCACCAGCCTGACCCCACCCACCCAAACCGCCCTTTGATCTGCGACCAAACATACCCTCCTGCCCTCCCCGCTGTCAGAGAAGCCTCCAGCTTCTGTTTCTCCTCCAGACCACAAACCAGAGGGACGCCGAGGACTCATGCAGACCTGCATTAACCCAGGAGCTCAAGGGCAGCCGGGACCGGCCCGGAGAAACCAAAGCACCAATCACAGAAGAAGTAGAAGAAGATTCCTCACAACCAAACCTTTAATTCAGATTCTTCTGCCCTGACAGGAAGAATCTTTTTGAACTCTTGAATCTTTACCTCTGGGTTTGTTAGATTCTCTGCATAGAACTTCTCTGGACTTCTCATACATTGATTTGTGGAGCAGAAACCTTCACCAAGCCTTTATGATCCTTTACTTGTCTGTTTGTCTTTGCTGGCTCAGGCCCCGCCCCTCCTCAAAGGTTTGTAGAAATGCATTCTGGAGCTTTTGTTTAACTGTTGAAAGGGACCCGACACAATCTTCCACTTCGCTTCAGAGAAATCTGACCAGCGTTTTTTTTTTCATAATCCTGATGACCATCCATCCATCAAGCCATCCATCCATACAGCCATCCATTCATCCATTCATCCATTCATCCATTCATCCATTCATCCGTCCGTCCATCCATCCATCCATTCATCCATCCATCATCCATCCATCCATCCGTCCGTCCATCCATCCATCATCCATCCATCCATCCGTCCATCCATCCATACAGCCATCAATCCATCCATCATCCATCCATCCATCCATCCATCCATCCATCCATCCATCCATGAAACCAAATAAACAATCAAACAATCAACCCCTAAACCAACGAACAAATCAACCAGTCAACCAACCAAACAATCAGCCAACCAACAAAAAAATCAACCAGTCAACCAAAAAACTAAATAAAAAAGCAATCAACCAACCAATCAACCAACCAACCAACCAACCACCAATCAACCACCCAACCAACGAACAAATCAACCAGTCGACCAACCAGGCGATTAACCAACCAACCAACCAACCAACCAACAGATCCACCAGTCAGCCAACAAACTAAACAAACAACCAATCAACCAACCAACCAACCTATCAACCAACCAACTAACGAACAAATCATCAGTCAACCGACCAACCAATTAAACAACCAACCAACCTACTAAAAAACCAACAGACCGACTGGGGGATGAATATCTGATGACATCACAACCTTCCTGGTGGCGGTAAACACGGAACCTTTACAGAAACAGACTCGATGGATTATTGTGAGAGTCCATCATTAATGGATCTTGTATTCCTCCATCATAAAGTAAAAACTTTGATGATCATGTCCTTCTACTTATAAAACAGGTCAAAAGGTCAACCTACAATAATAAAAGAAACCCAGCATCACTCTCGGTTCTTGTCTCTGGTCTTATGCAAATCTCAGGCGTTGGGTCTTACCCTGAATGCTGCAGAATTCAAAAACTGGGATTAGGACTGCCTCAGGGACCACCACCTCCTTCCTCATCCTGGACCCCCTACCTGAAGCCTCCAGGTGACTACAAACAATATGCAAATGAGACCCAGATTCATTCAAATGAGGACTTCTGTGGAGACCTGCGGGGTCCGCCCCCTACCGTCTGACCACAGGTTCAAGTACCAGGGTCTTGAAGGGTTCTGGAGGGAGCAGAACTCCTCCTGTAGTCCACTACAATCCCTCAAGTTGGCTTCCATTACTCCTTCTGTGGAATTTGTGTGTTTGTGCACGTGTGTGTATGTGTGTAGTGTTTGTGTGTGTGTGATATGTGTGTGTAAGTGTATTTGTGTGTGTGTGTGTGTGTGTGTTTGTGTATATATCTAGGCAGGAAGCTCTGAAGAGCAGGACATCGTTTAACATGAAGGACTTCCTGTTGCTAGGGACACGGGCCAATGAGGAAGCGGCGTCAGTTATCCATTAACTGACTCCACTGAAGTTCTGCCAGCAGAGAAACTCTCGTCTGCAGCTGCTTTCATCTCCTCCTACATTTATCAGCATCATTAATGTCTCACTCCCAGCAAAGGATGAAAAGGACACTCTAACTCAAAAAACGCTCCAATCACTCAACACTCACAATAAATCCGTATTATCAAATAAAAAAAAAAATAGAATCTCAGTTACAATAATTAGTGAAAACTTTTATAATTGAAAATGTTGATTGACAGTTAGCTTTTGAACTTTTTCCTCCCCTTTGTGTTGATCTAATTAAATTATAAATAATTATTTCTGAGTAATATTGACTTGTTAGGAAATTATAAAACTGGCAATCAACTGATAAACTTAAAAATAATTAAAACTCTGAAATTTCAAAGCGTAATATTAATATTAATAATAAATATTAATATTCATAATAATAATAATTAAAAACCAAAATAAATAAATATTGCTATATAAAAAAAATAAAAATAATAATCAATAATTGGAATAAAAAATAAATAAATCATTAGATTCTTTATAATTAAGAAAATGTTGTGTAATAAAAATCATCTGCTTTCTTTTATCTTTCCTATCATTTATAATTTGATTAATATAAACATAAATAATATATAATAATCTATTCTTAATGCTGTTATGAATTGACAAGAATGAGTTAAAATAAAACATACATTTTAAAGTAAAGATTATTTTATTGTATTTTATTTTTCTCTTAAACGGTTACATCATAGGATTTATTTTTAATTTTTTAGATTGATCCAAGAAAGCACAAATGAGACCCAAAACAAAACCGTGACATCAGGACCTCACAGTGAAGTAAAGAAGTAAATGTTCTTACTTTGATTTGGTTTGGAATTATTCCCCTCAAATGAAATTGGTTCTTACTCTATCAAATAAATATACGACATTAGTTTCGAGTATTTCAACTTATTCACTTTTACAGTTTTTGAAGTTGTGCAAGGATTAGCTTCACTTTGCAACATGTGTGGTTTTTAGTGTTGATGTGTTTACAACCCTGCAGCTGAGCTACAGGTGAGAGCTGTGTAAACACACACACACACCCACACACACACACACCCACACACACACACAGATGAAAACTGACACACACATACACACACGTTTGTTTTTCTATACCTCTGAGGACATTATCTCTGCTCTGTTGCAGAATATTCCTGAATCACGTCAGGATGCGTAGAATTTTATTACTTCCCCTCCTGCTATCTGTTCATCTGTTTGAGCTGCTGCTGCTTCGTACATCACCCATAAAACAATATTCACCCACTCCTACATCATCGCACGTATACCGTATATCAGCCGTTAAATACATTTGCTGTATTCAATCAACAGTCTTCAGTAGGCCGAAGATTTCGCTGGTTATCTACTACAGTTTGAGACTTGTGGATAAAACATTATATATATATATAGATAGATAGATGGATATTTATATATATCTATATATATATATATATACATACTGCATATACCTACTTTAAAAATTTTATTTTTTGAATATAAATATTCAGTCTATATATATATATATATATATAAATATATATAAATATATATTTATATATATTTAAAAAATATGTACATATATATTCTTGTGTTTTTAAAAATTATTTTCAAAAAAGGAAAATACACATTATGTATATACTGCATATATATATATATATGTTTAGAAAATACTTTTTCAAATATATATAAATATATACTGCATATATATATGCTGCATCTATAAAAATACACATATATCTAAAAAACATTTTCAAAACATATATATATATATATATATATATATATATATATATATATATATAAATAAAACTGAAATCTTTGCGTGATTATGTAACGGTTGTTGATAGTAGAGACAGAATAAGGAGGTGACTCACCTGAGCAGTGCTTATGGCAACCCAGGAGGTGGGTTGCCAACGTGTATCTTATTTCTCCCAGGAAACAGTAAACAAAATAACCGTAAACAAGAAAAAAAAAACTCAATTCACATCCAGAATTAAAACATTACAACTTAAGACAACAGAAATTGTGAACCGCAATAACAACAATTAATAAAAGTCGTCTTAACTGATGGATCCACGGGATACTGGACTGAACTCAGGTGGTCTTCAGGTGACGTCTTTGTCCCCCACCATCATGACGTTCACCACGACAAAACAACACTTAAGGAACCACAGGGAGTCTGGTCATCTGGTGAGCCCAGAGCATCATGGGAGGTGAAGAGAGGAGACGCAGTCACCTGAGAAGCCTCGTTTGTTCTTAATCACTTACTTACCTCTGTTTCATATAAAGGAATTAGATAAATGTACAACAATATATTTTTAAACACATTTTTACAAATTAATTTATCTTTTATCATTCGCTTTATTTACTTCTTTTCATATAAAATAAATCAATATGTAGTAATAACCATGTAATTACCATATTTACTCACAGACAAACACATTTTTATTGTCTTTATATGTTTGTAAAATGATTTTATTCACTTAAATGACTTCATTTTTATATATTTATGTAAGTATGATTACGGATAATGAATGAATGTAACATTTAGTTATTACTATGTGGCTGTATATTTTAAAAATATTCACACATTGTGATTTTATTTCTTTATTTGCCTTCATTTAATATAAAAATAAGGTAATTTTAATGTTGAGCAATAACCATGTGGCTCTAAAGTATACATTTTGTATATTTATATATGATAATTTAATTCACTTAATAGTGTGAATTTTTACATATAGAAAAACAATTCAATATTTAGTAATAATCCTGTAATTACCATGTTGCTTTATATAGTTTTTCATATAAATTTGATTTATTTATATAGATTGATTTCATTCACCTTAGTGACGCCTTTAAAATAGGATAATTTAATGTTTAATAACCATGTAATAATCATGTAATAATATAATAAACCATGTCATAATCACGCAGCTATGTATATATAAATATATATATAAAGTAATATAGTATTAAGTGATTATTTATTGATTTGATAAGATAAGATACATGAGAATTTAGATAAGTCTGTAGAAAAACAATAAAGATAAATTCTAAAGTTGTATTACACAACACACTTTGTTTTTCAGCTTTAAATTGTAAAAACAAATACATGATAATCAGTTTGTTTGGTTCCCTTTGATTTATAAATCTGTGATTGTCCCCTGACATCAGAGGTCACGCGTCACATCACAGTGACGTCATTGATCTATTATGAGCGGCGAGCAGGGGGCGTGAATACGAAAAGAGGAAATGAGAATGTTAAAGTAAACAGAGCTGATTTGTGACCAGCCGCCAGTCACATGATAATGTGACACTCATGCTAATGCTAATGCTAGCTGAGGCACCTGTAGGGAGACTAATGTCCTGGCAGCAGGGAGTCCCGCCCCCTCCTCCCCCCCTCCACCAATCAGAGCCTGTCAGTGTTTATAGATAAACACAGAGGACAACGTCAACAAGAGGATCTGTCTTTATGTGAGTTTGTATGAAGGGAAGAAAAGAAGTGCATCAAAGGGAAGAAGATAAACTTCAAATCTTTAATGTTGGATCTTCTCAAAAATGGTTACAACAGTTCCCTCAATATTGATGGTTATTTTCTACTCATCTGTATGTTGATGTAAAGATTCTTGGTCCATAAAACATCCATCCCTTCATCAAACCAACCATCCATCCATCCATCCATCCATCCATCCATCCATCCATCCATTCATTCATTCATTCATCCATCCATCCATCCATCCATCTATCCATCCATCCATCCATCTATCCATCTATCCATCCATCCATCCATTCATCCAGCCAGCCTTCCATCCATCCATCCATCCATCCATCCATCCAATCATCCATCTACCCATCTACCCATCTACCCAATCATCCATCCATCCATCCATCCATCCATCCATCCAATCCTTTGATCCATCCATCCATCCATCCATCCATTCATTCATTCATTCATTCATTCATCCATCCATCCATCCACCCATCCATCCAGCCAATCCTTTGATCCATCCATCATCCATTCATTCATTCATTCATCCATCCATCTATCCATCTATCCATCATCCATCCTTTCATCCATCCGTTCATCCATCTACCCATCTACCCATCTAACCCTAACCTTAACCCATCCGTTCATCCATCCGTTCATCCATCTACCCATCTACCCATCTAACCCTAACCCTAACCCATCCGTTCATTCATCCGTTCATCCGCATCCCCCCCCTAAAAAAAGAAGAAAGGAACAGAAACAAAATCCCCGAAAAACCCAACAAAAACTAAAAACCCAAATAACTAGGTTTACCTTAACAAATTTGTGTGCATACCTAAACTCTGAGATTAAATAACTAAGAAATACAATTATTGCAGTTGCAGTTGCCTCACATCAAAGGGTCCAGTGATGTGATGAACTGGCGGTTTACTCGCCTCTAAATACATTAAGCAGATGGTTATAATGTTGTGGCTTATTGGTGTTCGATCACCCTTTGAGATTTATGTGCCAGAAATATGCATTAAAGTGACACATGTATGTTCTTCTTTAATATATTTATTCAATGTTACTAAGAACGTGTGTGAATGTTGTAATTTCCCAGTTGCACCTGAACACAGCATCAGGGTTCACCTGTTCTCCCACCGTCCCAGTGCATGGGACAAGAACTCCTATCAGGCCCTGAAGTCTGCTGTCGTGGTGACCAGTCTAAACAAGGTGTCCCGTGACAGACCGCAGGTCCCGCCCACTTAATGAGCCCCAACCGTCGTCAAAGCCAATCAGACGACCGGACAGGCTGTCACTCTTTGTTTCACACGCAGAAACAAACCGTCCTCTCCTGCTGGACGACACCTGCTTCTTGTTCTTCTGTGGTGTGAAAAACCATGTGTGAGCTTCGCTCAGGGGTTCAGTTTCACCTGCTGCCACGCCTCAATTCAACCGCCAGACAATAAGACACCTGACCTGCCGAGACACGGACGCGCCGGAGCCAAACACGGCGGGAAAACACCAACGCCGACGGATGGATGGGAGTTAAAGCATTTAGATGGCTTTCTACCAGAGTGGATGTGCTGTGACCCCTGTCTACTCCTCTCTGCTCCTCTCTGCTCCTCTCTCTGCTCCTCTCTGCTCCTCTCTCTGCTCCTCTCTGCTCCTCTCTCTGCTCCTCTCTCTGCTCCTCTCTGCTCCCCTCTCTGCTCCTCTCTCTGCTCCTCTCTGCTTCTCTCTGCTCCTCTATCTGCTCCCCTCTCTGCTCCTCTCTCTGCTCCCCTCTCTGCTGTTTGGACCTAAGGGGGGTGGGGGTGAGACAAAAATAGACCATAATAGACCCTCAATCACCACCACAAGAGCCCCCACCCCGTCACTCCCCCCGACCAACCCTCAAAGTCACCACAGCAGCTCCTAAAGACCCTCCTCACACCCCAAACCACCGACCCGCTGCCAACACAGGGCCGCGCCCTGCAGAGGGAGGGGCTTAACCACAGGCCATCATAGCAGACCCTGAAACCGCCCCCCCCCAAATATAGATCTGTGGATGAACGAAAATACTACCCATCTATTAAACTT
>VRLP01003442.1:17500-64264 GCA_009660295.1 Lophius piscatorius
TTTCAGAGACCCAACGTTCTCAAACTCCTTCGTTTAAGGCAGAAATTCACCCCCCGACCCCGAAGGAGAGCCGAACCCCTCATGGAGTGAAGAGATCAGAATTGAGATCCACTGGGATGAGCTGGAGAGTGTTGCTGGGGAGAGGGGCGTGGATGGGTCAAGGTTTGAACCACAGTTCTACAAGGTGAACTGTGGACCTCAGACGGGTCATGATGCTGTGAGAGAGTTCAGACTGAACACCTGTGCTCATTTACCTGAGGAGGTGTGAAACAGTCAGAGGTCAGCTGAGGTCATGACCTCTACAGCCTCAGAATGCTGAGCAGACACCGTTAACCTGTCACTGCTCAACACAGCATACACACACGCACACACACACGCACACACTCACACGTACACACACACACGCACATACAAACACACACACCCGGACACATGCACACACACAAACCCACACACATATGCACACACAAACACACATGCATACACACACACGGACACAGAAACACATTGCACACACATGCACCCACACACACATATGCACACACACACACAGAACCACAAACACGTGCACACACACACAGAACCACAAACACATGCACACACACACAGAACTACAAACACATGCACACACACACACACACACAGAAACACATGCACACACATGCACCCACACACATATGCACACACAGAACTATAAACACATGCACACACACGCACACATGCATACACACACACTCATACACGCTCACACACAAACGCACACACATACACCCACACACGTATGCACACACACACACACACAAATACACAACCACAAACATGCACGCACACACACACACACACACACACACACGCACACATAGACCCACGCACACGCACACACACACACACTGTAATTAGTTGTTTTTGAAGTTGAACATCAGTAGAGGACTACTCCTTTATTTCTCTAAAAGCGCACCAGTAATATCAGAATGGATCCTTTATTATATATCATTATAGTAATTATTGTCTCATGATGCGTTCACTGTACTGAATTGCATTCAGGAAAGGAGAGTGTCATTATTTAAAGGTGGTTGTTTGCATCAGGGGTCAGAGCGGGTCACAGCGCTCCTGAGCTCTGCAGGAATCGAGGTGTGAATCTGCTGCCAGCTGTTGACCCAGCTGAGAGGGGTGGAGGGGGTGGAGGGTTTGTCTGGAAGAGGCATTCGGGTGGAGGTCATGTGATCATCCAGGTTTGTCTGTCTGTGGAGAAGAGGCAGATGGCCTGTATCAAAGAGGAGAGACGGGCTGTGACGTTTTGATGCGTTGTTACTCGACTGACCCAGAATCAGGATGTGGGAAAAGAAGCAGGTAGCAGCTAGTAGCAATTAGCGCAAAGTAGAAGTTAGAGGCTATTAGCAGCTATCAGCAAGTTATAGTTTTGCAGCAAGTAGCAGTTAGCAGCAAGTAGCATTTAACAACTAGGAGCAGTTTGCAGGGGTTATATGTTAGCAGCAAGTAGCAGCTAATAACAATTAGCAGGAAGTAGAAGTTATCAGCCGTTAGCAGTTATCAGTAGAGGTTGGCTGCTAATAGCCGTTTGTAGCAATTAGCAGCCTGTAGAAGTAAGTAAGAGTTAGCAGCAGTATGCAGGAAGTAGAAGCTGCTTTATGTGTTACTTCAGGGAGAAAGTATTTCTACTTTCTGGTAAGAACAGGAAACATAAACAAAGATGAGCAGGTCGGGTTAGCGCGTCGCCCTGGTAGTAAGAAGGCTCTGGCTTTGAATCCAGACCTGGGGCCTTCCAGGAAGGAGTTAGCATCAGGAAAAACCGGTCAATAAAGGTCAACTGAGTTTGATCCCTGTGCTGACCTGTGACCCTATGTAAACTGGGATAGGCTCCACCCCCTATTACCCTGCTAAAAGGGTTCTAGAATGAGTGGATGGTCTCCACTCAGACAGAATCTAACTGTACGACCGTTCTAATCCCTCTGAGCAGACTGTCAGTGTTGTCACATGCCGGCTGCATTCCTAGCATTCCTCTCCGGCTGCTCAGGATGCAGGAATGCAGCCCGGCGGCAACACCCAGAAAACCGTCCGGCAGGCGCCCCGCTCGCTCGCAGGACCGGCTGCAGCTCCGACCAGGAAGAGATGAATCCGTCCAATGGAAAGTGTTTGATGGGCGGACGAAGCCTGTGATGTGGAGAGGCACCCAGTGTGCAGCAGGGGAAAAACCTGCAGACCGTAAACCGGCTCTGGATCCAGCGCTATAGTGAAAACCTGTGTAAAAGATGTCTGCCGGGCCCTAGCGGCGGAGAAACGCCTGAATCACTGTCTGTTCACGTTGGCGTGGGAGTCAGACTCTAGGAACCCAGCCTGACGAGACTGTGTGGTCCCACTC
The DNA here is from genome assembly GCA_009660295.1 of Lophius piscatorius. NCBI lineage: Eukaryota > Metazoa > Chordata > Actinopteri > Lophiiformes > Lophiidae > Lophius > Lophius piscatorius. The sequence continues at coordinate 19,881 of VRLP01003442.1, forward strand.
TGGTTTCTGCAGAGACAGATTAAAGTCTGCACTTTGGGTTTACCACACGTCTGGAGCCTCGTCGAGGCCGAGACGGGCGGAGTCAGAGGGGAGCTGAGGTGACCACGGCTCCATCTGATAGGCTGGAACGTAATGACATTAATACAGAATAATTTTAGCAGACTAGACGGAAAGTTGGTCCGGAACAGGAAGCGAACGCCGCCTGATGTCTGGATCATGAATATTCACATATTCAAATCCCCGAAAAAAAACACAACCCAGCCAGTGAGGGTGAATTAAAGGAGCAATCCGTAATTCACCCTCACTCTCTGTGAATAAATGGAATATAAGATGGATATCTGAGTTTTTGTTGGCGTGTAATCGACTGAAAACAAGAGGGCGGGTCTTATTCCGCAGAGGTTAAGGTGTTGCACTGCCTCCAGAACCAATCCTGGATCTAGAGGGACCTTTTTGTAATTTTTTCGGTTGAAGGGGCAGAAAGACAATCAAGAGCGACTTCTTCTCTAGAAACCACCAAAGAAGAAGAAGATGAATTCAACTCATGCAGCAAGGGAGATCACGGGGTGCGAGAAGATCCCCAAGCGGGGTCTGGCTCCGGCGCCTGGTTCGCCCCTGATAGCCACATTTTGACGGGCTTCGGGTTTGACCGAAAGAGGCGAGCTTTACAACTAAGCCCCGCCAAAAATGTCGCCCTGTCTGCATGCAGCTCCATGAGATCTCAGTCAGAGGAAGTGGTTCAGAGGGGAGATCTACCCCTCGCTCTCAGGACCCAGAGACGGCCCCATGAACCTGTTTGGACTCGTCTCTGCAGTCTGATGCTAATCTGCTGCAGCTCAGAGGAGACGTCTTTCTGCAGCGCCACAGTCGTCGGGAACTTTGCATCGCATTTGCATCGTATTTGCATGAAACAAAAAACCTTTTTATTATTCCCCTACGTCTCGTTCTCCACCCACGACTGCTGCCCATTAGCACCGCACCTACGCCCCTCGACTGACAGGAGGATGAAAGACGAGTTTCGCTTGAGCTCAAGAGCAAACGGGAGCGACCTCTGAGTCACATCTGGAGTTCGTAGAGCAGGTCGTGTCTGCGCGAGTCGCTGCTTCCTGGAGTACGTACGATGAATCTCCATCTCTAAACGAAACGTTTGGTAATCTCGGTCATGTTGTTCGAACAATCAGTTGGTGCAGCTTGAATCTGTGCATAGATGCAATGAGTGCTGTAATCTGAGGAACATCTGAGACAGCATATGAGGTAGTACCAGAGACGAACCCGGGCGGTGCACAAATGTGAGGCGGGACGGGGCTGCGATGTCTTGCCGAGGTGTTTTCAATGCGGCTCACAGCCAGAAGTCTTTAAAAAAGTCTTTAGTAGCAGTTTACAAGTAGTAGCAGTAAGTAGCTAATGGTGGCTTGTACGTAGTAGCAGTTGACAAATAGTAGCAGTCAGTGGCTAGGATCACTTAGAAAATGGTAGCACTTACCAGCTAGTAGCAGTTATCGTATAGTAGCAGTTAGCAGCAGTAGTATTAACTACTACTAATTGGTGCAAGCAATCACCAATTAGTAGTAGTTATCAGATAGTAGTATTTATCAGATAGTAGCAGTTAGGAAGGGATGGCGGTTTGTAGCTAGTAACAGTTGGCAATAAGTAGCAATTGATAGATAGCGGCTATTTTCAGCGAGTAGCTGTATCTAGTAGTAGCTAGCAGGAAGTAGCAGTTAAGTACTAATTGGTGACAAGAAATAAGTCACCAATTAGTCACCAATATCTGTTAGCCACTACTGGAAGTTTGCAACTTGTAACAGTTAGCAAATGCTAGCAGTTAGCAGGTAGCAGTGGTTAGCAATTGGTTAAAGCAGTAAGCACCAGTTAGCAACATGTAACAGTTAGCAATTAGCACCGGTTGGTAGCTAGTAGCAGTTTGTTGCAGAAAACAAATCATAGAATGTAGCAAATTAATAGCAACTAGTAACAGGTAACAGTTAGCATATAGCAGGCCGGCAGCATGTCTTGCCGAGACATCACAGCCCCGATTAACAGTTAGCAATTAACAGCTAATAGTTAGCTATGATTAGCAGCAATCTCAAAGAAGAAGAAAATGATCTCAAAGTATCTTCACATTGAGGCGACAGCGTGACGTCCAGGAGCTCCTCCCCCTCTGATCAGAGGACGAGATCAGCCGCCATGCAACAGTGAAGGAAAAAGATGGTCACGGCGGCTCTCTGTACCAACACGGTGGCGTAGAGAAGCGGGCCACGCTCGCAGCGGTGTCACATGATCTCGGCGTGGAAAGGGCCGGCAGATGCTGGAGGTTTCTGTGGCGTGCTCGCTGATGAGGATCTGTCGCGGCGGATCAGAGTCGTGTTTCATCTCTCTGTCTGTTTCATTACGAACTCCATCCAAAGTCCATAAAGAAAAAAATGTGCCCTGATTGAATGACTGATGATGTGGGCGGAGCCACACGGCAGGTTCAGAGTGAAAGTCGAAAAACGTTATGTAACGTCTGCTGGATCACAACTTGTTTGTCCCGTCCAGATGTTGGAGATGTGGACATACCCTCTCTCTCGCTCGCTCTCTCTCTCTCTCTCTCTCTCTCTCTCTCTCTCTCTGTGCGTGTGATCACAGCAGACTGATGGTTCCTGTCTGCCCCACCCCCTCCCCCCAAAATGATTATTGCCCTGTTTTTGTCTCTTGTTTTTCTCACGCCTGAGTCTGGGCTGTTGCAGCTGCGTGAAGATTAAGTAAACTTTCACAGCTTTTATCACGGTGATGGTCCAGATCCAGAAGATGAAGCAGATCTAATTCTGCATGCTGGTGGAAAATACTGAGCGGGTAGCCTTTAATCTCAGGGGCTGCAAACGTTCACGCCAGCTCTGATAGAACACACAGCGACATCACAGAGCTGTTCGGAGAGCAAAAAGTGGGCCTACGCAGCATCCGTCAAGTAGTTTTAATGTTATGGCTGATCGTGAATGTAGGACATCACACCAAATGCCGATGCGAAGAGCAAATTCCGAGCAGAAAGTCACGTATGAATCCCCGCGTTCCCACTTTTCTCTCTCAAACTCGCTACTAGCGGCTAACGGCAGTTGTGGCCGAAACACGTAATACTTTTATCAATGACGTCCCGTCTTTCAGCCTTGCGTTAATACAGTTGATGTATTCACCTCTTTTACTACCTCCTCTGCCGTCTCAGACACGGAACAACTTAATACCACGAAGAATAAAGGTTCAGTGGCCCCACATGAATGCGTTCAGCTCTGATCCAATTGAAAATTCCCGACCTGAGAGACGTAAATGTTTCGGCGTTACATATGAATTGAGTTAAATAACCTTACGCAACTTATTGACGCATTAATGCGATCCATGCCTCAATGTCACAGTTCATCCGGCGCGTCATTTATTACGTGTTACTCTCGGTGTTATTTCACTTTTATTTAGGGCCATAAACAAGGTGTTGAGTTCATATTCGACGGGATCGTCTTTCACTTCATAAAACCGAACTCGCTTCTTTGAGGACATAAATGTGCGTCGCTCTAAACGGCCGTAAAAGATTCCACATGAAAATGATTTTTCCTACATCTGTTCTGAACTATGAATGTATCATTTTCCATTTACCAAAAGTGGATTTGTGTCATTTTACACTTTTAGTAACTTAGTGTTTTTAACGAACGTCAGTAGCTCATCATAACTAAGAGATATTTAAACATTTGCAGGATTTTAGATTAGTATTTATGCATTTTTGTGTTTATTTTTTATATTTTTTGCATTATTATGCATTTAAAAAAATATTTTGGTGTGTCATATGTGTATGAGGTATTTTTTGATGTATTTATGAATTTTCTGTATATTTTTGTGTATTCATATATGTTTTGTGATATTTCACACGTAATTATGTATATCTTTGTGTATTTATATATTTTAGGTGACCTTTTTGTGTATTTGATGTATTATCAATATTTTGTGTATTTTTGTGTTTTTGGTGAGTTCTTTGTGTATTTATATTTTTGTGTATTTAACTATGTGTTTTTTTTGTGTATTTTAGTATCTTCTGCATATTTTGTGTATTCGTATATTCCTTGTGATTTATTTTCATGTAAGTCATCGCATTTTTGTGTATTTGCACATTTTTGCGGATTTTTTTTGTGTATTTATATTTTTGGTGTATTTAATTATTTTTTTTTTGTACATTGTAGTATTTTTTTGTATATTTTGCGTATTCATGATATTTATTGTGTTTTTTTTTCCATTTAATTATGTACACTTTTGTGTATTTATAAACATTTGTGTATTTTCAAATTTTTTTGTGATTTTTATTAGTGAATTTTATATTTTTATTTAAGCATATTTGACTGTATTTCTTTATTTCTATATACTTAACGATTGATGTATTTATTTGAAATCGTGCCAATCCAAATGGAAACGGCACCTTCAGACAGAAAAATGTAAAAAAAAAAAAAACACGTTCGAAGCCAAAGACTCCAGTCTGGAAGTCAAACGACGTGGAATGTGAGATTTTGTTCTCTGACGCCGGAGCGATCAAAAAAAATTATAGTTTTTCCGCTCACAGAAATTGAGTTTAATTATATTCTCAAAAAAAAAAATCACAAGTGTAGCTGCGAGAATGTTTTTTCGCGGTGAGGCTCAACGGTTATCAGAAGCCGTTGTTATAAAACCGTGACCGAAAAAACCCCCCCGAAAGGTTTGAGCTAATTAAAAAAATCTGGCCAGAAATGAAAGATCTTCCTCTTTGACTCATCTTCAGCTCCAAACTCACTTTGTGTTCATTTTGCATTCAAACCTCAGACTTTGATCTGAGGCCAGACTGTAAACCAGATCACAGGAAACTCTAGTCTCTTCCCTAGTCGGCCTCTTTCTTCTCCAACCTCTCATTTCCTTCCAGATGCCGCCCCCTCCTCACCCTCCTCCTCCTCCTCCTTCTCCACCTCCTCCTCCTCTCCCCTGCAGCTGGCTGCAGTCACAGGAGTTACAGTTTATCAGGAGGATGGGTGACGGCGGGGAGTCGACTGAACGCAGGGGTGAGTCAGCCGCACACGTGAAACCATCAAAGTCTAGCTAGCAGTCTTCCGCACAGCTGAGACACTGGAGGCGGGGCTAGCGGGGCTTTTAATGTGGCGGGGCTAGCCACAACAAGTGGTTCCTGCCGTGCGCTCCCTTCACTCGATCCAACGAGGAGTCACAGCTTTCTGGAGGGATCGGGGGAAAAAAAAAAGAAGGGTCTGGTCTGGTTCTGAGGTTTTCTTTTGTTCCCCCCGTGTTCAACAGGTCCGAGCGATCGAGAGGAACAAAAGGAGGCTGATGGAAGGAGGCGTGGCCTGGATCAAACGCGCCCGGCGCTCGGCCCGTATTCGGGCTCCGGGGGCAGCGACTCAGGTTAACTCAGCAGGAAATCCAGAAAAAACAAGATACGCCATCAAAGATCATAGATCGGCACATTTAAACCTTTAAAACAGGTTGGACAGTAAATCATGTTCTTACACAAACAGGAAATGTATAAGAATAAAATAAATGAATCAATAAATAACATTACAATTATAATAACCTTTAAGGATCGTGAAATCCATTCATCTGTTTTATAACACTTATCCAAGGTGGGTCGCTGTGGCAGCAGGTTACAAAGTGAAGCGTCTTGGAATCTTTCAGTCATATTTCGGTCAGGACCACCGTCCCGCGTCATGGCGACACTCCTTCATGGTTAGCCATTAACCTCGCTGCTGTCTCTTTAAACACGTTTCTCTCCATTCATCTTTTCATTCGTCCGACTCCCCAGGACCGACTCAGTCCTCACAGATCCATCAATCTCATCGTTCTCAGCAGAGTCATCAGGCACCGCCACCAGCATCCAGACTCCAAGCTACTGTTTGGGGCAAAGACCCTTCAGTCGCCATTTCCCTGAAAAAAACTTTAAAAAAAATACAGGATTTGTCTCGGCCCGGAGGGGAACCAGAACTGGCTGCACCGCAAAAAACATGCAAAACACATTCCATCACCGGAAAAAAATCCCTGCAGCGGTTCTGGAATCTGGAATCTTTGGGGTCACGCTTTTCACTTTTATTCAGATAAAGTCCCCCTGCCCGGGGGTCCCGACTAAACCCATTGCCAGTTTCTCTCCTACGCCACATCCTGCACACATTCATATGTGAACCGGCAGGGTTCAGGGTTCTTGGTACCGTCCTGCTGTGTGAGACGGCAGCGGAGGTAGCAACGGAGGAGAATCAGACATCTATAGAGGCTTTGCGTTTGATTTTCGTATGTAATTGCACTTACACAACAACACCGTTTTGTGGACGTAACCCCACGTCTAACAGGGGGATTGCTTGTACAACGCAGGGCATCGGGGGCTTTTCGGGGATATAGACCCTGCTGTCGGGGGGCGACTGTAGGCCTAGCATTTCAAAAGTGTTGTTGCATGAACGCGGGACTCTTTTATAGCACTTTTCTGTTTTTAGTTCAAACTAATCGTGTAAACTGGGTCTAAATTTACCTGGAATAAAAAAAGAACTGCCTGACGTTCATAAGAGTGTGGAGTTCTAATGTGTGACTAAGAAGAAGATGAAGATGTTGTTAGAGTGAAGATTCAACCAAAACTTGTCCCTGTAAAGTTGTGAAACAAACGTTTCCTGGAACCGCCATTCAACGCTGCAGCATGCTAACACTAGCATGCCTCCCTCCCACTCAGTCAGCGTGAGGACGCGAGGGTGTGAATGCACGGTCCGTTTCCCCCGGTCCCCATATTTATCTGATGACGCAGGCGCCGGCATGTTTTGCGGTGTGTCATTGTTCAACCTGTCTGCCTCCTGCAAAGCTAATGACCGCCGCCGACAAGGAGGTTTTGTTCCTTTGGGTCCAGGGATGGGCCAGGCAAATAATACTGAACCACTTTTTTATGTGGATCTTTGAGGAGGGCTGGGGTTCGTGACAAAGAGTCCAATAATATATATAATATTTCAATTTTGTGGCATTTCGATGGACGGATGAAGAGAGACACAGAGTAAGCTTCTCACATACACATATATGGAGGAAGAAGAAGAAGAAAGTTGATCATAGCTGATATCATTGCTGTTTTTTACATGCCGTCGGTCTCCCTCTCCCTCTCTTGAAACCCAACTGATCATGGCAGTAGGCTCCCTGGATCCGGATCTTTCTGGGAAGCACATTTTTACTTCCCTGAGGCGCAGTGGGCAGCTTTCTGCAGCAGACTGGGTTCTTGCCCTTCAACACGTAGACTGCCGGGGCTTGAACCACCAACCTGCCGGGCTTCCGACTGGAGGGACGGCCGCTCTACCCACTGAGCTCCACCCGCCCTGCAAGACTGCAATGTTTATTCAGCTCTTTATACAACGACGTTCCTGTGCGTCGAGCGCACCGAGGGGATTTATGGTCACTCTCGTGCTTTTATTGTGAAAGGTAGATCACAGAAGGACGCCACATAAACTCTGCAGACCATGATTAACGGAGTGATAAGTGGATTCCAAATAATGGCCTGTGCGGAGAGATTACGGTTAAGCGTGAAAGCATCTCACGAACAAGAGTGAGATTTATAATGTGTGTGTAACAAAAGTAAGTGTAAAAGTAATCCTGTACTGCAGACGTGTGTGTGTGTGTGTGTGTGTGATGGTGTTCCAGATGTGTTTGAGGCCATTTGCGTATTCCGGCAGAAAACCATGGCCCCTTGATATATAGAGGTTCTGACGCGTGCTGGTAGAGATCAAGGACCGACGAAGCCATCAGAACCACATCATCTGCAAACAGAAAGGCTACAATTCTAAGGTCGCCAGACTGGACGCCGTCCTCACCTTCACATCCTGTCCATGGATATCAAAAACCGGATCAGAGATATGGGCCAACGTTGGCAGGAAGCCAGCAGCCACTGAATAAAATGGATCGACTATGCTAGCATGTGGGCTGAGGGCGTTTTTAGAAGTCGGACGAGGTTGACTTGCTGCACTAATATCTGGGAGCTAACCTGCATGGCCACCTCCAGAACCAGACGGTTTGGTGGGAGAGCTGCAGGTATTGTTGTTGCAGTAGCGCTCGCTGTGAGTACACCAAAGAAGTGGCGGAACAAGAAGTTTTTCAATTTGTGTGCATGGATTAATTAGTTCTGCTATTTGCAGGCGTCTGTCTGTCAGTCTGTCAGCGGTCTGCTCATTAGGTTCTGGATGGTTTTTTAATCGACTGCTTGGAGAGGCTGGGTTTGACCGCAAAGAACAGCCGGTTGAACTATGGCGTCTGAGTCAACGGTAACAATGGCGACAATTGTTGTTCAACACGCAAACGCGATGGAGGTGACCCCCACACAATGTTTGGGGTCAGCTCCATCACCTGACCGCTATTTATTCACTCTTACGTAATGCATCAGCAGACTTTTTTCAGAGCAAGAGGTGAAGGAGATGGGGGCAGGTGGGGGCATAGTGGCTGGAGGGGAGTGTCGGGAGTTATCTGTGACAGAAGAGCAGCAGCAGGAGTGAAGGGAAAGATTTCCTAGACGGTGGCGAGAGCAGCTCACAGGAGGCGGAGCCTGAGTTGTACAGATGTCCTCTGGGAGCGAGGAGGACGGACAGGATCAGAGAGGAGGAGATCAGAGGGACAGACCAGGTTAGACAAAAGCAAAAACTCAGAATTCACAAGGGAGGAATAAACCGTCAGAATAATGTGAAAATTAAATCATTTATATTGAAAATAAAACGTGAAAAATTTAAAATGTGCAAACGTCGGCAAACAGATTTCATTAGATGATGATGTCATTCATGTGAAATGGAACACAGTGCATGTTGAACTTTAACATACTTTCTTTTTTCTTTTTTTTAATATAAAAGCAACAAGCAGTTCAAATATTAGTTCACATGTGACACCAGCCAAATCAATGTGACTTCCTCTGAAAGGAACCTTACACACCGCTTTCCTCCTGCATCTCAGATATAAATGTATAAATGGGTTTTTAGTGACTTGTTTACAAATCAAATGAGCAGATTTGATATTGAATTTCAATTATTTTAGGCAAACATTTACCCTTTTATTAAGAATATATGAAGGTTTAAATGAAGTTTTCTGGGAGAGGGATCAGCGGTATCTTTCAGTCAGATGTTGGATTCTGTTTTTTTTTAGATTTCCTCTTTTTGTCACTTTTTACTTTATTTATTTGCCTTGTTTTGTACGTTCTCACGATTTTATTAAAGGTGGTGGTTGTTTAACATTTTATTATCAGAACACACAGAGGAGTAAACAATGAGTAAAAGCAAATGATATCTGCAGGCTATGAGCTGAACACACACACACCAAATACACGTACGCACACACACATACACCCGAACACACACACACGCTCACACACACCAAATACACACACACACCAAATACACATACGCACACACAAATACACTCGAACACACACACACGCTCACACACACCAAATACACACACACACCAAATACACATACGCACACACCATCACACACACACACACCACATACACCCACAAATACACCCGAACACACACACACTCACACACACCAAATACACATACACACCAACACACACACACACTCTCTCTCATATGAACACACACAGACGCAGATGCTCTCTCTCACACACACACACACACACCCCACGTACACATTCACATACACCAACACACACACACACACACCAAATACATACACACACACACACACACACACACACACACACACACACAGACACAAACACATACGCTCTCTAACACACACACACCCCACATACACATTCACATACACAAACACACACACACACACAGACACACACACATACGCTCTCTAACACACACACACACCCCACATACACAGACACAAACACAAACACAAACACACACACACACATACACAAATACACACACACACTAACAAACACACAGACACACACACGCTCCCTCTCACACACACAGACACACACAGAGTCAGATTGAAATGTCATCAGTGAAACAGGAAGCCAGACGAACAGTGAAAGCTTGTCCTGACCTTTGACCTTCTCTGCTGCTGATCAGTACGGCTGCTGCTATCACACTCTCTGTCTGTGTTTTCAGGGGGGAGGCTAATGCTAACGCTAACAACCATTCATGCTTCACAGAGCAGTAGGATCCCAGCTGTAGGATCCAGACAATCACGCTACTTACACACCCATGTTTAGCATGTTAGCGTAGCATACCACTTGTCTGAGTCAGCACTTAAGCTGATGAGTCTTTTTTTTACATTTTTACACCGATGGGCGTCGCCGACACATGTTCCAGTGTGTCTTACTAGAGTTTATTATAGCAACTCCCTGCAGCGTCACGGAGCATCACACAACGTCACAGAACTTTATAGAGCGTCGCAGAACGTCACAGAACGTCAAGCAGCATCACAGAACTTCAGAGAGCGTCACAGGGCGTCACAGAATTTTACAGAATGTCACAGAACTTTATAGAGCGTCGCAGAACGTCACATAACTTTATAGAGCGTCGCAGAACGTCACAGAACGTCAAGCAGCATCACAGAACTTCAGAGAGCGTCACAGGGCGTCACATCATTTTACAGAATGTCACCGAACTTTACAGAGCGGCGTACTACATCACAAAACTTCAAGGAGCATCACAAAACGTCAAAGAACGTCACAGAACATCACAGAACGACACAGAACGTCAAAGAACGCCACAGAACGTCACAGAACGTCACAGGGCGTCACAGAACTTTACAGAATGTCACAGAACTTTATAGAGCGTCCCAGAACGTCACAGAACGTCAAGCAGCATCACAGAACTTCAGAGAGCGTCACAGGGCGTCACATCATTTTACAGAATGTCACCGAACTTTACAGAGTGGCGCACTAAATTAAATGTATTATTATTATTATTATTACTACATCACAAAACTTTAAGGAGCATCACAAAACGTCACAGAACGTCAAAGAACGTCACAGAACGTCACAGAACGCCACAGAACGTTAAAGAACGCCACAGAACGTCACAGAACGCCACAGAACGTCACAGAGCGTCACAGAACTTTGTAGAGGGTCACAGAATGTCGCAAAGCGTGACAGCGTGCACCACCTGCACTCACTATGCATTTACGTTTGATCGTTTGTTAGCGATGCTCAGATCTGGTGGAACGGATTAAACTGCTGACAACTCCCGCCCATATTGATCTTGTGTGAAAAGTAATGACTCATCAGATTCTTGTTTGTCTGACTCACGACCTTTACAATCCAACCAGTTCTTGTTGGCCCCTCAGTTCTCAGGGCAGCATCATAAACACAACATGAAGCAACCTTTTGTTCATAACTCTTACTGTTTGATTTCTCCCGACTGATGGATTTCATTAATTCATTTTAATGACATGAGTCAAATCATTTAAATCTTTATATTTGTGAGGTCGCGGATGAAGCGAACTACTGATCAACAGCAACGCTATCGGCTTAAGTTTTTCTTCACCCCACGCTTTTGCCGGTCGTGCTTGATTAGTTAGAGAGATACACCAATCAGCCATAACAATAAAACCGCCTGTCTACTATTGAGAAGGTCTCTGATGTTGTTTTTTGCGGGCGGAGTTGGGGGCTCATTGGGCGGATCAGAGACGCTGAAGTGAAAGGCTCATCAAACGCACGGCTACAGCCTACGTGAGAGATACTCAGAGAGTTTGTTGGAGTTGTCAGTAGGTTTAGAGGCTGGCAATAACTCAGACGGTAATGGAGAAATTTGCATGAGTTTTTCCTAAACCTTGGGTGCTGTCGTGCCTCGGCGCAGGTTTGCGCTCTCTGAGTGCTCTTTCCGGCACTCAGAGACAAATACTCAATACTCACACTGTATTGAGTATTTATCGTAACACTGTGCATCGTAATAATCTAAATATATCACATGTAATAGCTGTAGTCTTACTGCGTTTAGTACTTTTACACTTAATGCTTTAAGTACATTTTTCTGTTAATGTGGGTAGGATTTGTGCGAAAGAACCAAAGTGTGTTTAGAGTTTTTTTATTTACTTATTGTAACCTCGCCAAAAAAACCTCCACATACCTCCTCTTTCTTCTTTTTTTTAACTTCCTGTTTCTGCATGAAGTTAAACTGACCCAGACTAACCGACATCACATCCTGCCGTTAGTGGACATTCTGGATTCCTCCGTCGTAAACAGACCCTCTGATCCGGATCCTGCAGCGTGCCAGAAGTCCCGGTTTCCTCGAAGTTTGCACGGCTGAGAGGCTGAAGAGGCGTTCACAAGAAACCCCTCCAAAGGACGGAGGCAGGGAGGCGGGACGTCCCTACATGGTCAAGAGAGCGGCTGTGTGCAGCATTTACGAAATGCAAGAAACTCTAAGCATTCAGGGAAGATGTCATGAAAGGTGTCGGGAAAATGCAGACAGAGACAAGAGGCTCGCTGATAGCGTCTCTAAATAAAGAAGCCAAAATGGCCGCAGATGTATTTGGACCTTCTTCCCTCTCGTGTGAAGCAAATGCCTGCGCGTATCTCAACAAACAGGATTAAACGTTTCCTCACACACTCCAGTTATATATATATATATATGTCTGTGTGTGTGTGTGCTCAAGCTGCTTATAGACTCTTTGTTTTTGTCAGTTTGAAAAAACATACAATTCCAAATGTGCTTTCATGCATTTTCATCAAAATGATGAGTCATGATGAGTCAGCGTTATTTTTATTATTTTTTTTCGAGCAAAACAATTCTCTCACCAGAAACATTTTGGAAACAGTGGTGAGAAAACCCCACGCTGGTGAGAAAACCCCCCGCCGGTGAGAAACCCCCCCGCCGGTGAGAAACCCCCCCGCCGTAACACTTTAATGTTCTCACCAAGACATAAAGACGGAAAATGAAAAAAAAATTTCTTTGGCAGATTTTATTTCTTAAAATTTCTTAAGTTCAACCTTTTGATAAAGCGTGTTTTTAAAAAACTTTCCCATTTGGTTGAATAAAGTCAAACCAAATCATACTTTAAAATGAAAAAAGGAGTCCTACTTATCAAATAGGACTTCCTCAAAGTCAGTGGCCCCTTTTGACCCTCGGTGTCCCTCAGGGCTCCATCCAGGGCCCCTTACTGTTTTGCATTAACATGCTGCCACTGGGTCGTCGTATCAGTACGAACGTAAAGCTGAGCAGGACATTAAGAAGTTAATTAACAGGCAGAAACCCTCAAGAAGATACCGACTCAAGGTGGGCGGAGCTCTTCCAGGACCGCTTGCGTTGAGATGCTCCAGCCTTTTTACTCCGGATGTGTTTTGAATGGATTTCAATGAAATGTGGCGTTTTGGGCCTCGAGGAGAAGAGAAGTGATTAGATGTTGAAGCGTTTTTTTCTTCAGATGCCGCTATGGCGACGCCACCATGCGTCCAACTATCCTATGAGTCGGGTTCAGAGCAGAAGAGTAGAATCTCCAGGAAACGGAGACAGACGAGGAATTCACGCTTAGTCATCAATTCACCTCTGATGCGTGTTTTTGGACTGCGGTGGGAAGCTGGAGTCAACCGAAAAAAAACAAAACAACCCCAAGCAACATGCAAAAACTCCTGACAGAGACGGGGCAGCCGTGGTTCTGAACCCAGAACCTTCGTGCCGTGAGGCAACTATGCAACCGGTGCGCCGCTGTGCTGCCCGCAATTATGGCGTAACTTAATAAACGTGATTTGCAGCAATAAAAAATTGATTCAGCTTTATGACTCGGAATGGATGGAGATTTATTTAACGGGGTTTACCAAACCCACTCCGAAGCAGTAGAATTACCCGCGCCAAATGGAATCATATAACCCAAATACATGAAGGCGACCCAACAGAATCGCTTGGGGCTGAAAGAACCACCTTTAATTCACCTGGGGGTTCTTTCCATGCTAAAGGGGGTCAGCTCAGGTGGTTCAGTTTTCGGATCAGGACGCCTACCTTTATTTTTTGTTTCAATTTCATTTGATTCTTCTTAAACATTTAATCTGTATTCTTTCAAATCTCCTGTTATATTTGACTCTTTTATCCTTTATTTGTGTCGCGTTTCACCGTAAAGCAGTTTGGAGCAGTGTTTTCGTAAAGGTGCGATACGAATAAATAAATATTATTATTCTTACTAGTATTATTATTATTTTCATGTTCAACCTGGAGGAGACCCCCGGACTAGATCCAGACCACATTAGGTGGGTTTACATGGTTAGCCTAATTCCGAATAGATTCGCAATAGGCGCCTGATCGGAAAGAAAATGCTGCATTGAGATTTCATTCCAATGAAAATACCGATATCCAGTCGCTGCATGCAAACGATGTTTCGGAAAGCTTTCTTTGTTTGAGTCGTATCTGCGCATTTTAAATATGGCGACTTGAAAACAGTACCGGTCTACATCGGAGAGTCGTTTACTCATCGCAACTTTGAAAGACGAAAGACGAAAAGTCACTTCCTGTTCATGCCCTCTTTGTCGTAATCTTCTTCTGGGCGCTTGTTGGCGGTCGGCGCCCAGCTCATTGTAGCATTATCGGCGCTTTTGAACGGGAGCGTGGATCGTCTGCGCGGGTCGGGAAGCTGTTTCCGATCAGATGAGTCGACGCGTGTAAACAGCGGGTCGGAAAAGATCGCAGATCGCGTAGACAGGCGACCGACATCGCAATTCGGAAAGGTTTCATTCGGAAAGGAGAAAAGCGTCCCGTGTAAACCCACCTAGTGCCTCAACTGGATTTGGGACACGACTTTAGATCCTCCAGGACGAGCTGGACGAGCTGGAGAGTGTTGTTGGGGAGAGGGAACTGGACTTCCTATAACTGGATAAAAGTTTACTTTTAAAAAGCTTCCTTTGCTCGCCTCATTCCAGATAACCTCGGTCATTCCCTCTATTTCAGTGTTTTCTATTAGGGAAACCTTCGTATTTGACTTCATTCAGTCGGGAAGGATTTTAGTTTCCGACCAAAGCGACAAAAAAAAACATCAATCATTCAAAAATCTGTTTTCACTGCCGGAGGAAAAAAAAGTTCCTGCAGGAGTGAAAACAGGTCGTCTGGTTTCATGCAGGTGTTCTCCCGCTTTTTCCCCCGGCATCAAACGACAAACAAACACGACTTTTTTTTCCTCCCGACTCGGATCCTGTGTCAAGCCGCGACAAAGAGTACGAAGAAAACAAGGATGTGTGCAGGATGCCTGCCAGCGCCGGCCCATTAATCATAACCTCTGGCTAAATGAATGTCAACAGCGCCACGTTTCAGCCTCCAGCTCATTGTGACTCTTGTCCCGGTCTGGCCTTGGGTCGCCTGTGCTGCAGCCACTGGACGATAAGGACATGGAGGAGGAGGAAGTGCTTTCTGTTTTCCAGGACAAAAGACCATTGTCTTCCTCCTAGTCCACCTTTAGAGAGGCTGCGACGAGCGGCGTCCAGCGTTCACATGAGGACAACAATACGCCGCCTGCCGCAGACAGAATGGAGGGATCGGACTCAAGGCTACGGGCTCTGTTGTCCTGAAGGAGCTCGGCGAAACCCCTCGGTCCTTTGCCACCACAAAGACAGGAAGACATTAAGACTGGACGCCATGCTGGGAGAGCTGGGCGAGGGTTGTCTCTCACCAGTGTTCACGCCACACCTGGACATTAGAGGGTCACTCAGCACAAAGCTCCGGGTCACCTCTGCAGTCCACTATCCTTGAGGGGGACGTCAAAACCTTATTTTTGGTCCTGCTCTACGAAAAGTCTCACCTGATTGGTCCAGATTGTGGGAAACTAAAAGTCCGACCTCCTGGGGGTCTCCGTGGATTTAGTTCTTAGTAGATCCTGTTTCATCCGTTTGGTTGAGCACATTTCAACAAACTGTGTCTTATTGAAAAAAGTGACTGAACCTGTTTATAATGAGAACTAGAGGCACACTAGAGGTATATATAGTTTATAGTTGGCCTACGAAAGAAGGGAGGATGGGAGTGAGGGATTGTGGGATATCATGAGGAAGTCTGGAGTGACGGAGATGTACGTTAGATCTGTACAGGATATTTATGAGGAGATGGAGACAGCGGCGAGGTCTGCAGCAGGAGTCACGGACGGGTCCGTGGTGGAGGTGGGACTGCACCAAGGATCAGCTCTGAGTCCCTTCTTTGTTTGTCTTATAGGCTGACGGAGGAGGTCCGGCGGGAGTCACTGTGGAGTACGGTGTAGGTGGAGGACACAGTAGTGTAGTGTCCGTAGTGAGGGCAGAGAGCAGGTGGAGGAAAAACCTGGAGAGGCGAGGCAAACATGCCAAAAACCTAAATCTGGGCTTCAACGCACCAAAAACCTAAACCTGGACCTAAACACACCAAAAACCCTTTGGTTCGGGTGCGGGCGGCAGAGCGGGTGATCGGCGCTTCATTAAGCCCCTCGGAGACATCTACACCGGCCGTATCCACAGGAGAGCCAGCTGAATCATAAAGGACCCCCACTTCATCACCTGACATCACCTGTTCCTCCCCCCTCCCCTCTGGAATGAGTCAAATAGAACTCTAACAGACTGGAAGTCAGCTCAGTCAAACTTCTGGACCTACCAATAAGTTCCGACCCCTCAGCTCTGATCAGGGATCGAGGCAATGAGGATACGAGGAGCTGGAATCGACTTCCTGTGTGGAGGGGGTGGGCTCTTGGGACTGAGGTGAGGAGTTCAGACGTTCAGCAGGATGTAGAAGCCACACCTGCTTCCCGTTGCACGTTCCACCGGTAGGCCCAGAACCTGCTGGAGGGCTTTGCATTCCTCAGAGAGGCTGGGAAGATCTCAGGATGCCCCAAGAGGAACTGTGAGGTGTTGCTGCATGAGGAGTGTCCGGAATATCTGGAAAACCCTGCTTGTCCACCGCGACCTGCTCTGGGATCAGTGGAAGAACGTCGTGAGGCGGCAGCGGAGTTAGTCACAGAAAAACAGGAAGCACCAGCTTAGCAGAACTACCGTGGCCTTTTCCCGACTTACGACGTGTGCGGCTCACAACCGGAAGTATTAACCCTTCGGATCCCAAAGTCATCCATAAACTAATCCTAACCTACGTTTTCCTACAAACCCGACTTTTCGGGAATATAATAACAGTAAACCACGATTTGTTTTTCTCATTATCTCCACGAAAAAGGTTGGTGTTTTTAGCGTCGGGTACTTTGTGTGTTCTGGCGTCACTATTAGCTTTATTTGTCGATTTCACGTTATTAGGTTCAATATTATTAAGGTTTAATTCTGAGTCACATGACCAGAACATCTGGAAGTCCAGCAAAGACCCCAAAAATATGAGAGAATCGAAGGATGAAGACCAAAAACAATGAAACCTGCATAACTTGTATTAAATCTGTTCTATTTTAAAAAAAAAGAAATAAAGCATTAAAGACGTTTGTCCGGATGTGCGCATCCCTTTTAAGTGTCCTCTGGAAACACATCCGTTTTGTTCTGGCTTTTAAAAAAAAAATTTTTTTAACGCGTTTTCAAAATGCTGCACTTCTTGTCAAATTGATGAAGATGTTTTTCTTAAGTTGAAGAAAGTTCGCGCCCGTGGCCCGGCGTAGTTCTGGCAGATGATTTAATGGTAACGCAGAGGAGGAAGTGTTGTCCACCATCATGGAGACTTTGATGAAGAGCTCCTCTGATCTTATCTTCATCCTGCAGGGGAGAACAGGAAGCTGCCAGCAGCCCAGAGATTGAACCCTGGATGTCACGACTTCTCTAAAGGGAGGAGGAGGAGGAGGAGGAGGTCGCGGCAGCACGCGTCTGTTTGAACAGAGGATAGTGTGAGCTCCGTCTGTGGAATCACGAGACAGACGGCCTGAAGGAGATTAAAGTAACGTCTCGTTTAAGGATGAAGATGTTTTGATTCATTGTCCTCAGGAGACCCCGACCTCCGATGACCTCATGTGTCCGTCTGACACACGAGGAGACCGAGGTCAGAACCAGACCCAGGTCTGAGAGCCTGGAACTTGAGTCAGACAAATTGGTTGATATAAGATTTAAAAACGGCAGATTTTTAACCTTCGTCACGCGGTCATCCTCAGAATGAAGACGAAGATCATTCCACACATACTTTTGTCTGTGAAGGTGATTAAATTATACAATTGGATTAGATTCTAATGGGGATCAGGAAGATCTACAAATATCAACTTCCTCCTTGTGAATCATAAAGTCGCGGTTCTATAAAAGGAAAGTCGTGAAATTACGAGAAAAGTGTCGATGTTGGAATATTTTGGATCGGCAAGTTTTTTACGCTTTTTGTAGCTTTATTGTATTTAAGAAGTTATCGTGGGAAACAAAGGGATAAATAGATTAGACCCAAAACTGGATGATTTCAAGGGGAAAATAATTTTACGGTTAATATTTTTCTCTATGGAAAGATTATAAAATGATTAAATTTGAATTCTAGAAAATATTGTTGTAAATTTTCCGGGGAAAAAAAATCTAAATAATTATGAAGAATTTTATTTTATTTTTTAATATTATAATGGAAATAATTATTTCTATTTATACAGAAATATTATTAATTTGATGGCAATATAGCAAAAAATAATTTTGCTGAAAGAAAGTTGTAAAATTATGAGAATAAAGTCGTTTTATGTCCAAACATTCTTACAAAATGAGAACAGAATGATTTTTATCAAGAAAAAAAAAAGGAGCCTTAACGGAAAAAGGTTACAAAAACTATTTACAATGCTTAAAATAAGTAATAATATATAAAAAAAATATCATATATTTTCTAGTATATGAAGAAATTGTTATGAAATCCGAAATTTTAGAGCATAACATCTGAAATGAAATATTTTGACTGTTAAATATTTAATTATCTTTCATGAATTTAACATTTTCTTTTAGGAATAGTTGGTTTTATGAAATAAATCAATAAAAATTAAGAGAAAAACGTTAAAGTATCATCGTTTGAGCAAGAAATATACATTTAAATGTCTTTAATTATGCATAAAATCTGGAATAAAATATTTTGCCTTTTAAATATTTAATCAACATTTATGAATGTAATATTGTTTATCTAAAATAAGTGTTTTTATGAAATAAATCAATAAAAATTAAAGTGTTAAAAATTAAGTGATAAATATACTTTTAAATCTCTTTAATTGTGCATAAAGTCTGGAATAAAATACTTTACCTCTTAAATATTTATTCAACAATTATAAATGTAATATTGTTTATCTAAAATAAGTGTTTTTATGAAATAAATCAATAAAAATTAAGTGAAAAACATTAAAATATCACAATCTTAGCCTAAAATATACATTTAAATTTCTTTAACATCCCACATTTTTATTCCGGCATTAGTTTCAGTTTTCTGTCGTCACTTTTAAGCTAGAATTTTGTCAATATATCAATAATAATAATAATCACATAAAAACTTTTTGGTGTGTTTTTAACCTGTATTCAGTGTTTTTAAAGCGCTGAATCGGGTTTTTTGGAGCAGAAGTGAATCAAAGTCGTCATCTGTTGACGGCAGATGGTGGAAGGAGTGAAAGGCTGCTGGAGGAGAAACACAATCACCTCCAGCGTGTTGATCCAGGTTGACCATGAGGAGGGGCTGATGGGAAATGTGGTTTTAATCATTGTTTACCGATTGGTCATAAACTAGCAGATGTTAAACGTGAACATGGTCCAAACTCTTTCTGGCCACTTGCAGCTCTGCAATCTGGTGCTGAGCCTTCACATCCAGGCTGCTTAATTAAATACAGACGATTGGCTGCTAATTGGGCGTCCCCCCCGACCCCACCTCTTCATCACCGCCCGCTTCACCGCCGTCCTGTCAGGGGGCTGCTGGGCCTCGCTGGACCAGCTGCTGCCTGTCTGAGATTCCCAGAGCCAGTAGACAGACCAAGCTTCAGCAGCGGTCCAGTTTCCCTCCAGAACAAAGACTCTTGATTACTCCTCATGATAATTCACCCACAATGCACCACGTCACCACGGTGGTCAACGTTTATGCTGTAACGAAGTCTGAAGCTCCAGCTGGAATCTTCTACAAAAACTCCATCCTGATTTATTGGCATCCTTTAAAACTTTAAGAAAAATCAGATGCAAAAAAAAAAGAAGATCTTTATTGTCTAAACCAAATATTATTTCAATTATTCTCAAAACTGTTACCGTAGAATTAAAAAAAACATTACGTTCTTAGCCTAAAACAAATATTTCTCGCTAAAACATGTTAGTCAATATTACTGCCATCCTGCAGTTCATTATTTTTGCTCCGCCCCCTTTTTTTTTCTTCTTTTTTTTAACTGAAAAAAAGTTGTAAATTATGAAAATTTAGTTTTACAGAGAAACATTCTTACAAAATGAGAATAAATAGATGAAAATATACAAATGATGATATATGTTTTCTATTCTATGAAGAATTTGGGATAAAAATCGATAAAATTAGAAATTCCAGTGCATAAAGTCTGAAATAAAATATTTTGCCTGTTAAATATTTAATCAACATTTATGAATATAATTTTGCCTTTTCAAAATAAGCGGTTTTATTAGAAAATCAGTAAAATATAAAAAAAACTAAAAACCATTAAAATATCATCGTTTTAATATGAAATATAAATTTAAATTTCTTTAACTCTCATATTAGTTTTCGTGTTCTTTCATTTCTGGCTTTAAACTCAAACTCCTGACTTTAAACTCAGACTTCTGACTTTAAACTCAAAATAGGGCTACATGATGACATTTTTGGGAAATCTGAGAATAAAGTCAGAATAAAAGTTAAAAAAAGAAAATCTCCGTATGAAGCTCGTTACATAGTCGGATATGGACGTCTAAAAATCTGGCGAGGGATGGGTGGAGAGCTGGATTCACCTGCAGATGATGAGTGGATTGGAGGCAGGTGTGGAGCCAGGCCGGCTGTGAGGTGTGTTTGGCCACGCCCACAGCCACACATGCGCACAGAGAGAGAGAGGGGGAGAGAGAGAGAGAGAGAGAGAGAGAGAGAGAGAGGGGGACCGGATCACACTGAGTAGAACTGAGCCATGATTTTTAATATTTATTTCTACCTTACTGATAAATAATGTTTTTTCTGTGTTGGCCGGATCAGGCTATTTCCTGAGAGGTTGAGTAAGATAACCCTTTATCTAAAAAAAAAAAAAATTCCTCTGGACAAACAACTCATGTTCCTGATTTCAACACTGCCCCCCCCTCCCCCCCTCCCTCCTTCTGTTCCTGATGTAATCCTATCCTGATGGGATTCATGTTTTTTCTCCCATTGTGCTCAAATGATTAGGTTTCTGCGGGCCGTTACGTTCCTGCAGGAACACAGCATGTCCAGACCGTAGCCAGGGACTAATGGTGTGTTTTTCTGTACCTGCTCAGAACAGAGAGTGCTTTGACTCAAACACACGATGTGCTGGAACATGTGGAGAGTCTGCTGCAGGAGATGTTCATGAAATATTAACATAACAAAATGAGGAAACAGGGAAGGCAGGAGGAGGAATGTTCCTGGTCACTTTGACCCTTCACCTGTTTTTGTGCCGCCCACGGGTTCTGCTCTGCAGGTTTGAGGATGGAACTTTAACGTTGCGTTCCCTGACGTGCCTTAGCCGCCTGCGTCTGCGCAGCCTGCGCAGTAGATGAAGTCTGCCCAGTCCATGCAGTCTGCACAGACAATGCAATCTGCAGAGTCAGCAGAGTCTGCAGAGTTACCAGGTTACCGAGGTTGAAAATGGAATGCTGTCACGACAGGTCGCACTTTCTAAATAAAGGTTAGAGAAAGAATGTGACTCAATAAATCACCTTAAACCTTTTCCTGAGTCGGAGTTTTGCTTTTGGGTCGGGTCCATCGTGTGATAACGTAAACAATTCCTCTTCCTTGGATCACTTTTGTCCCTACTTACTTCTGCTGCCTAAAGGTTAGTGACAGGTACCACGGAAACTAGATACTCTGACTTCAACTGTCAGTGGTTGTAATGTTATGGCATATGGGTGTATTTATGATGACACTGATGAATCCTCCTCTTCCTCTTCCTTCAGGGTTCTTCTAACTTCTCCTGAGCTCCACAGACTCTCGTGCTTCGTCAGAAGCTTCCATCAATCCTTAACATTAAACTTGTTTTTGTTTTATTTTAACTGTTAAACATTTTTTTAGTGAAGAAGATTTATGAAAAAAAAAGAAAAGAAAAAGGTTTTCGTGTAACGGTGTGACGTTTAAATGCTATTTTGCTACGTTTTTTAAAAAAAAGAAAAGAAGTGTACCCGCCTCTTTCTGCCAGCTGGGTTACACTCTTAACCTGCAAGTCTGCACTACATTTCCCATGAGGCAACAGGTGAACGGAGGTATTTTTAGCTTGAAGTCTGTTGCATCAGTCCAGGAATGTTTCCGACACCCCCTCCTCCTCCTCCTCCTCCTCCTCCTCCTTGTCCCCTCCTATATACACTCAACTTCTTGGTATTTCCAGCCGTTAAGAGGAAATCCTTTCCCTCTCTGTCTTCCCGCCTCTCTCTCCCTCTCTCTCTCTCTCTCCCTCCCTCTCTCCCGTTGTCACCCGTCTCCCCTGTAAACAAACTTCAACTGTAACCGACGCCGGGGGACAAACCTGCTGCTCAAAACTCCAGAAACCACCAGGAGTTTCTGGGGACCTGCAACAACAGGGTTCTTAGATTTTCCTCTGGTTCTTCTGGGTTTCCATTGCATCATCTGAGCAGGGAGGAGAAGTTCTGATATTAGACGCAGGTCACAGACCAAAACACAAACTGACAGACCGGGACGGTTTCAAATCTGCGGCTCCTGTTTCTGTAACGGTTTGCGAATGAAACCCGACCAAATCTGGTTGAGACCCTAATAGCTGGTGTTCTGAAGGTCCGAGAACCAGAGCAGAAACCTTTGGTGCTTTTCTCACCAGTTTCTGGGTTTTTCATAAACTTTCTGGGTGTTCGACTCACAGGTGGTCTCCGTTTACTCAAAGCGTGTGATGAAACTTCCCAAAACTGTCTGTCCGGCATTTAAGATTCAAGAGATTGAAGATTAGCTTAATGGTCATTCAACCGGCAGACGCGATGATCACGATGATCTCGTTCGACGTTTCGTGAAGTCACATGACCACATGACCAGGAAGTTAAGCGAAGCTAGCACGGCTAATCAAAATATCGCGACGTGTTTGTGTAATATATCTATTTTATTCCCCTTCCTCTTTACCTTCAACACCTCGGATTTCAGATCGGAGAGTTACCGATCGGAGGGAGGAGGAGTCCAGGGGCCCGTTGTGGACTGGTGCCCCAGCAACCACCTCCAGCTTTCACCACAAAGACAGAGGAACTGGTGGTTAGCCTCCCACACTTCCTCTCACTTTGATCTCCACATTTCCCACATGGCTGATCTGGTTTCAGTCGGATGTCCATGTGTGGACAGGAAACCCCCCCGAAACCAAATCAAAAACTATCTGGTTTTATTTTATGCTTCAAACTCAGAGTTTATTAACGCCTGCAGCAAACTCTTATATATATATGTTTTTTAATCGGAGTTTTACAGTAATATTAGGAACAAAGTTGCTTTTCTTTTTTTTTTCTACTGTAAATTTCTGGCGACTGCAGCTGCAAGTTTTTCACACTGAATTATTCAAATTTGGTTTTTACAGTGTAGGAAACGCAGAACTTTGTCGAAAATGCAAAGAATTGAGCAGAAACGGTGAGGAGCTGGAAGTGGAACCGTCGCTTCTCGGTGTAAAAAAAAAAGACCGAGTGGATCGGACCAGGTCTCCGGCTCGGATTCCACCCGGTCCGGCTCCCTTTGGAGGTCCAACTGTTTAGAGAATGTCCAGAATGTACACAGACATCAGGACACAGAGGTTAGTGTGCTGCCACTGAGACCAGAACCTGCAGAACTTGGTGTGACGAGTGCATCTAATCTGTTATTTCTTCATCTCCAAACATTCAGACAATGATGAAGAACTTCTCAAACACCGACGTCAGAAAACAAGTCGGTTTATGATTCAGGACTTTTTTTTTTTTCGCTCTGGAATGAAAAAGCTTCATTTGTTGGAACATTTGCTCTTTGGAGGTTTGGGGAGTTTTATGACGAGCAGGGAGAGAAAATGTGTTTAAAAGTTTCCCGAGGATGACGAAGATGACGAAGAAATGCTTTCAAACACGGACTCATCACCTGGAAATCATTTTGACGCTCCAGCTTGTGTAAAGTGGTAACAATGGGGAACTTTTCCTTCTGGCTCGGTTCTCCTCGGAGAGAGGAAGGTCTGCTGGTCCCGGTTCCTCCTGCAGGAGCGGCGTCAGCTGTTCCTGGATCGGCCCGGAGGATTCCTGTGTGATGTGGCGTTTATTTTCTTTCACGGCGGCGGCGGAGAACATTAATAGATACGCGGTGGACCGAGAGGCTGGACGTGTTCCAGCGATTAGATTAGGAAACATTCATGCAGGCGGCGGTCGGACCGCCGGATCAGGTTCTGAAAACATGAGGCAGACGCAGAAAAGCAGAAAAACAAAATAGCAAAAAACAATGTTGCACAACACAAAACAAACAAGCAGCAGAAGAACGAGATGTTTCCATCCTGAGGGTCTTCCACAGGGAACCGAAAACAGGTCCGAGAAAAAAGAGGAAAAAAAGAAAGATACTAATAATAATAATAATAATAATAATGATAATAATAATAATAATAATAATAATAATAATAATGATAATAATTTTAATAATAATGATAATAATGATAATGATAAAAAAATAATAACAATGATAATAATAATAATAACAATAATAATAATAATAATAATGATAATAATGATAATAATAATAATAATGATAATAATGATAATAATAATAATAATATTAATGATAATAATAATGATAATAATGATAATAATAATAATAATAATGATAATAATAATAATAATAATAATAATAATAATAATATTAATGATAATAATAATGATAATAATGATAATAATAATAATAATGATAATAATAATAATAATGATAATAATGATAATAATAATAATAATATTAATGATCAAAATTAATTAAATGATTTGATTAAATGATAATATAAATTATTTATATATTATTACTTTTACATCTATTATGATTTATGTATATATTATTTTTAATATTAATGAATCCAGCTCTTTTGTTTGTTTTTTCTACCAATTATTATTAATAATAATAATAATAATAATTATAATGATAATAAAAAAAATAATAATAATAATGATAA
The DNA here is from genome assembly GCA_009660295.1 of Lophius piscatorius. Lineage (NCBI taxonomy): Eukaryota > Metazoa > Chordata > Actinopteri > Lophiiformes > Lophiidae > Lophius > Lophius piscatorius. The sequence goes on from VRLP01003442.1 coordinate 45,005, forward strand.
TAATAATAATAATGATAATAAAAAAATAATAATAACAATGATAATAATAATAATAACAATAATAATAATAATAATGATAATAATGATAATAATAATAATAATAATAATGATAATAATGATAATAATCGTCTTAACCGTAAATATGTTTATATGTATTGTGTAATTCAATTTCAAATAAATAATTATTACAAAAATCAATTATTCCAAGGTGCATGAAAGATGATAATAACAAAAATGAATATAATAATAGTTATATAAATATTATAATACCACTACACTACTACTACTACTACTAATAATAATGATACTAATAATACATACACATATTAAAACAAAATTTGTCATAATAATTGATCAAATAAACATTGGCGCAGAGGTACATATAGAATATTATTATTTATTTCATTATAATTATTATTATTATTATTATTAATAATAATTGGTAGAAAAAACAAACAAAAGAGCTGGATTCATTAATATTAAAAATAATATATACATAAATCATAATAGATGTAAAAGTAATAATATATAAATAATTTATATTATCATTTAATATATCATTTATGAATATGAGCATGTCGTTTCTGCTATGTCCCTGAATGCATCGCATGACTCCTACAGAGAGAGAGAGAGAGGGAGAGAGAGGGAGGGGGAGGGTGGGAGAGGGAGAGAGAGAGAGGGAGACAGAGAGAGAGACAGAGGGAGAGAGAGGGAGACAGAGAGAGAGAGAGAGGGAGAGAGAGGGAGAGAGAGAGAGAGAGGGAGACAGAGACAGAGAGAGAGGGAGACAGAGAGAGAGGGAGAGAGAGGGAGAGAGAGAGGGTGGGAGAGGGAGAGGAAAAAGGACCTGATTCCACAGAATCATTCTCCTCATTCCTCACATTCCTCGGGTGTTTGACCTCCTCTCACACTTCTTTCGTTTCTGCTTGGTGGCAAGTGTTCCCGTAAAACATCTTCTTCAGCCAACAACCTGTTTCCTTATTTGGTCACTCGGCGGATCAGTCAGAAAAATAGAAACCAGGAAGGAGAGATAACCTAAACAGGACACATCAGTCACCACCTCCACAAATCAGTGCTCACCAGAAGAAGGAGGAGAAGAAGAAGAAGAAGAATGAGAAGAAGTTAGAGACTCATTTTAAAACAAACAAACAGAAAAGATCCGCAAATTAATCATCTTAGCTTTTCTTTCCAGATGCTAAGCTAAAAGCGTTAGCATGCATCCTGTCTGAGGCAGAACGTAAACAATGATGGAAAATGTTTGTTGATATACATTTTTTTGTTTTTAAGAGTGAGCTAATTTAGCTATCACAGCTAAAGTTAGGTGATTTATCCTATTATAGTTCAAGTTAACTAATTTCAACGGGGGAGGGGGGATGTGTGTCTCTGAGTGACTCAGAAATAAGGCGTCTCCGATGGCAACGGCGTTGTTTGGGAATCCCCGGCTGCTGCTGCTGATGGAGGCCAGCCGAGAGGGAGGTCGACCCAGAATGCTTAGAGGCTGTGTGTGTGTGTGTGTGTGTGTGTAGTAGGTGGGGGGGACAAGGAAAGAAACTGCCTGTAAAATATCTTTAAAAATCTTCAAACTGTGTGGATGGTGCTGACTCATGATGCTGCTGCTCCTACTGTTTCAACACACACACACACACACTCACGCACGCACACACACACACACACACACACACACACACACTGTCTCCTGGTTGCCGTGCCAACTCACCAACAGCTCATTTGGAAGAAACCTGTGTTGCAGATTTGGGTCCAGTAAAACGGGCTCATAAACCCGCGAGAGGTTTCTGAGCAGCAGGAGGTTCCTGGTTCCACTGGTCTCTCCAGCAGCGCCACCATCAGGCCCAACCAGACACGTTTAGAACCTCTGCTCCTCATCTCATGTGACCGCGGCGGGGATCAACTCAGAGCGCCAGGCTGCAGCCTCACGAGACTCTTGTGCCGCTAAATTAAGACCCATAAATCTAAAGCTTGTGGCCTGGAGTTCAAGTAGGGTCGATTCTAAATGACATAATCTGCGCCAAAATTGCGGCGCGAGACGCCGATGGCTTGATTTTATGGCTTTGATTTTGGGCATAACAAATTCAACTAGCGCGAAATCCTCAGGATGCCTCGTCCCCGGTTGACCTCATTCTCAGGGACTAAATCCTACAACTGGATTCGTAGCAACTGAGGATGAGGATGTGACCTCATGTGCCTCTGCAGGGAGGGAAAAAGGTCCTTAGTCATAGTATTATAAAGCTACAACAGACACCCACACCACAGTAGGTCGACAGTAACCCTCTAATGTCGTTTTGAGGCCCTATTTCTTATTGAAACATGTGACTGAACCTGTTTATAATGGGATCCAGTGGCAGAATGTATAAGTTAAAGAGTAAGGGGCCAAGGGTGGAGCCCTGGGGGACACCACATGTCCAAGGGGGCCACCATGGAGGAGGTATTAAACATGGCTGGTGAAAAAGTCCTATTCTATTAGTAGGATTTTTTTTCAGGCTTATTAAAGCGTGTGAGGACTCACTAAACAGGATAATGTTACTTTTTATAAACCCCCCAAAAAATAATCTAATAAGGGTCAAATATAGAGATGGAAGGCTCCGATTTTCTTTCTTTTTAAAAAAACTAAAGTTTAATAATCATGTGTTTTGAGTGCTTTTATTTTGAAGGATTACACAGGAAGTGACAATGCTGGTCGGCATTGTGTTACGTGTTTGTGTTCTGACCTGTTGACATTAAAGTACCCTCACTCAATAATATACACAAGTTTGACGATGACTTGATGGGGAACCAATACGTTGTCCCCGTTTATTGCATATATGAGGAATATATATTTAATATATACTATTAGAATTCTCAAAATTCACAAATTCTAGAAGTTTAAAAAAATCACGTAGATGAAAACATGAATGTGACGTGAACGAGTGTCTGAGCAGCTGACAGAATTCAGGCTTAATCCAGAGGGAAGCTAAACAATCTGCTGCACTGCTGTGACAAAAACTCACAAACACACACACATACACACACACACACACACTCACACACACACACACACACAGCAGATGTCTGAGTGGATTAACTCACGCTGAGGGACGCTACTCGACACTCGTTAATCCACATAACGAGTCTGATTTAAGAGTCAGGATCAGTTGAACCAGACTTTCTGTTTTCAGTTTGTGTCAAACTCGCATATTCTCATCTTCATCATCTTCATCTAATTCTTCATCGTGATCATCAGAGGACCTGATCTCTTTATTAAACTAAATTTAGTATATGATCTATAGATATATAAAAACGTATTGTACTTATAGTAAAATACGTTCATATGTACATGAACATAAAATCATGTATAAAAGATTTATTCATTTAAGATTTATTCATTTAAATGTATCCACCATCAGCCATAACATTAAAACTACCGGCCTAATGTTTTTGCAGGTTCCTTTTTTTCCGCCAAAACAGCTCTATGATGTCATGTGGAACTAGTCCCACGCTGTCGTCCCTGTCTGCAAGGGTATATATATCCACGAAAAGACTCCAATCTCCTGCGTTGTACAAGCAATCCCCCCCTGATTGAGCTCCTCACATTAAATGTGACTCATTAATAATATCAAACAGTCCATATTGAGTCAGCTGTACCTGTTTCTATGAAGTCAGCAGTTTGCTCTGAGATCAGATCCCAGAGAAACTCAATGATGAAGATGAATACGGTAACATTTTCTGAGCTCAGTGATAAAACAAGAGAGATTTCTTTGTGTCGAGTCATAGGAGCTAAAATTAGGCACAATTGGACTGATGGAGGGGAAGTTACGGATATGAAAACATTTTTTGCAAGAAAAAGCACCCCAGTGAGAGGAAATACGAGCAATTACTGTAAAATATGACAAATAAAAGATTTCCTTGAGGTACGGTTGGACTAAATCTAAATGGTTGGGAAGTTATGTGTGAAAAACCGTGTTCTTAGGAAAAAGAGCTCCCCCAAGTGAGTAAAATATGAACTATTAGAGAAATTATGAAGTATACAAGATCAATTTAAACCCTACTCGATTCATACGCATCAAATTTGGACTAAATCGGACCAACGATTGAGAAATAATAGCCCAAAAAGTCTGATTTTGGAGTAAAAACTCCCCTAGTGGCGGGAGTATGCAACTGCGATTCCCAAAATTAATCTACCTTAGTTCTTCCTCCCGCTGAGGAATATGTGGGTATACACGAAGGATCGGCGGCGGATAATATCGGGGATATAAAAACGTACAATTAGTAAAAGAAAATAATATTTTTCCACGAGAGAACTCAGAAGAAGATCAAATGATTAAAAACGTATTTCTATCAGCAGAAACTTAATTTGTTCATCTTTATTTGTCTAAACTTTGAATTCTTTGCAAAGCATCAAAACGTCCGTAATTTACGATGGTTTCTATCCCTGAGAGTGTTTGTGGATCAAGTTCATCGCCCTGAGCTGTTTGTTGTGGTGTTTTGAACCAGATCAGTCATAAACCTCCTCCAGGTCACGTCCGCATCAAACAGCTGGGCCTCAAAGCTCCACTGTTCTCCGGCTATTTAAAGGACACTTCAGTGATTTCTTTTTTGTGTCGGCTAACTGTTTGTGACCAGTCTGATTCTATTCTGAGGCCGAGATCTAAATCTGCTCTCTGACCCTCTAACTGCTGCTAAACATCTGCAGGGGTCCGACTCGCTGCCGATTGGCTCTGACTGCCTTTTGTCTCCTCACACACTACAAAGACAGACATTGACGAGGCTACATGTGACTCCGTGACTAACCAATCACATGAGTTACGTAATGTCATCACGTCCCAGATTTGTGGTCGACCACAGAGACTCCCGATTGTCGTGTCTCATGCTGCAACCACCTGACTGTCCTCTCATGCCTCACTTGACCCTCTGCAGGCATGTTTACCACTGAGCCGAGCCCACAACACAAGGGCCGGCCAGCAACGCAGCAACAAGGCAACCAGCAACACACCGACAAAGTAACCAGCAACGCACCAACAAGGCAACCAGCAACACACCGACAAAGTAACCAGCAGCACCCAACAAAGTAACCAGCAACGCACCAACAAAGCAATCGGCTAGCATCCAACCAGCAACACACCAACAAAGTAACCAGCAACGCACCAACAAGGCAACCAGCAACACAGCAACAAAGTAACCAGCAACGCACCAACAAAGCAATCGGCTAGCAACCAACCAGCAACACACCAACAAAGTAACCAGCAGCACCCAACAAAGCAATCGGCTAGCAACCAACCAGCAACACACCAACAAAGTAACCAGCAACACACCAACAAAGTAACCAGCAACGCACCAACAAAGTAACCAGCAACGCACCAACAAGGCAACCAGCAACACGCCAACAAAGTAACTAGCAGCACCCAACAAAGTAACTAGCAACACACCCCGAAGCAACTGGCTAGCAACCAATTGATAACACGCCACCATACACAAAAAAGCAACTAACCAGCAGGTCAACCAACAAAGCATCGGACTAGGAAATAAGCAACCAACCAATCATGTAATAAACTAGCAACTAACCATCTACTAAAAATGTATTTATTTAAATGTATTATTCGTGTCACACAGTTATTATTATTGTGTGACATGAGATCTGATATAAATATAAAACTCGGCGTGTTATTTTCGTTGTTGCGAGTGTGACGCTATTTTTGAATTTCCCTGGAACGAATGTCGGAGAGAAAAGATGAAAACAAGTTGGTCAGAGAGAGACGGTCGCCCGAACAAAGATCCTCAGAGTCTCGGTGTCTGTCAGAGTCATGAGACCATGTGACTCACGTCACCTCATTACTGTACACACACACGCACAGACGCACACACACACACACACACACACACACGCACACACGCACACACACACACACACACACACACACACACACACACACACACACACACACGCACACACACACACGCGCGAACTGTGCCCACACCAGGGGTCAACGCCGCTGCGGGTCATGTGTATGTTTTCAGATCACATGACCCCCCTCCCCCCCCCTCCCCTCATGTTGCTGTGGAGCTGCTGTTGTCACCAACAGTCGTCCACTGTTCCACCTCTCCGTCAAGTGTTTCAGTGTGACCTCCACCCCTCCACCCCTCCGCCCCCACAAAGACGGCTTTATCCCTGACTGGAGGGCGCCGCCCGCCTCCCTTCGCTCCGCTGCAATGTTATCCCGCTCCGAGGTGTTTCCCCTTTTCAAAACAAACACACGGGCCGACCGCGACGGACGAGGATGAGGGAGTCCCGTTGCTGAGGCGACGCAAAGCGAGGTTGGATCGGTCGGACGGCGCCGCTCAATAATGCAAGACGACATGTCTCTCAGGTGACACACCTGAGGGGAACGACGGCACGACGACATGAATGTTTTTTTCTGCCTGGCAACAGACAAAAACAGAAGAAAAAAAAACGGTTTGTGGCTTGTTCCCCCGGCATGCACGTAAAAGTGATGAGTCAGCAAAGATGGAATATGGTTTTCTGCTGAGTCACTTCTTCTTCTCGGGTCAGCTTTGGGAGTTCAGGGCAGTTCTATCGCAGGAAGTCGGCACGAGTCAGAAGATCCAGCAGGGCTGATGGGAAGTTGGAGGTGACTCAGCAACTCCACGCTTCCTCAGATAGACTTGGAACGATGGCGAACCCTTCCCAGAAGTGGACCACCTTACAGAATTCTCCCCGAGAGCCCGGTGAAGACTCATTCAGGAAGTCACAGAAGATCCAAAGAAAACATCTGAAGATCTGCAGAGCTCTCGCACATCAGTAGGTCAGAGGTCACTGGAAGAACATCAGACCTACGGTCGAACATGGAGGTGTTGGTGGAATGTTGTGGAGACGCTGTGCCGCTTCGGCACCAGGACGACTCGCCATCATTGTGAAGGAAACATGAATTCTGCTCTTTATCAGAACATGCTGGAGAAGAATGTCAGGTCATCATTCTGACCGAGAGTCCATTTGTGAATGGCACCCAGTCAAATTTTGGACCTGAGCCCCCTTGAGATGTTTTGAGATGATAAAAAGCCTGAAGCCAGAACCTCAGCAGGAGTTTCATCAGGTTTGATGTGATGAGCTCTGAAGCCCGTAGTCGGCACTGGACTCGGCCGAAGTTCTGGATGATGTTGTGGTTAAACTCAGAACTTCTGAGGTCAGAGTGAAGCGTTTCATAAATCCGCCTCATGCGGTGAAGAGGAACGCTTTTCTTCTGCAGAGGAAGCTGCTCCGCTCTGTCATCAACCAATCATCCCGCGTTTCCTGTTTCTGTGAAAGTCAGCTGGTGCAACACACACACGCAAACACACACACACACACACACACACAAACACACACACACACACAAACACACGCACACGCTCACACACACACAGTTGACACTAAGGAGGTGTCAATTGAAGCTTTCTGTGTGTGTATGTGTGTGTGTGTGTCTGTGTGTTTCTCTGTGTGTGTGTATGTGTGTGTGTGTGTTGTGGGGAGACTTAAACACCCAAATTACCTTCAAGGAAAAATCCAACCTCAGTTTTCTCCAGAGGGCCGGACGCTCATTTGTGGCGCCAACGTTTTCCTCCCAACCCGACCCTCTATTACAGCACAGCAGCACACACATCTGAGTATGTGTGTGTGAGTGTGTGTGTGTGTGAACGTTCCACCCACTTACCGTGACCCTATTTTTAGGCTGCATATTTCGAGTGGACTGAAAGTTGAGGGGGAACCTGCGTCACTCTCGGGGTTCACTTTTATGGTTGATTTTCAAATTTTCAGACTTTGTGGTGCTTTTAACGATCTATCTCTCTCCCTCTCTCTCTCTCTCTCTCTGTCTCTGTCTCTCTCTCTCTTTCTCTCTCTGTCTCTCTCTCTCTCTCTCTCTCTCTCTCTCTCTCTCTCTCTCTCTCTCTCTCTCTCTCTCTCTCTCTCTCTCTTTCTCTCTCTCTCTCTCTCTCTCTCTCTCTCTCTCTCTCTCTCTCTCTCTCTCTCTCTCTCTCTCTCTCTCTCTCTCTCTCTCTCTCTCTCTCTCTCTCTCTCTATCTCTATCTCTCTAAAGTTCAGAGCAGCAGGAAGATGCAAAAGTGCTTTTAGTGACTTAAAATCCTTTATTACTCATCTAGCGTTTAGTTACCCAAGGAGATCCTCAGGATGTGGATCAGAACCGGGCCCAACCACGGGACGTTGGAGGAGGAAGTGTGTATGAAGGGTTTTTTGTTAAACACTATTTCAATCAGGAGGGACGGGAGAAGCAGCAGGTATCACCCCCCCCCCCCATCCGCCTTGGAATCTGGGTACCGGTGGTGGTGGCCGATGAGTCTGCTGAATCATCAGCATGCTTCAGACACCTCAAACGGCTCAGGCATCTGATTAGGATAGCTGAACCAAAGCCCCCTTCTGCCAACTCGTCATTATGTGCCCGAGGCCACCCTCCACCTTAAGGATATTATGACAGAGGGGATTATGGGAGTTGTAGTTTGTAGTTACTCGTGTAACCCCATCCGACCCCTCCACCCCACAGAGAACATGAGATCATTTTGTAAAATCTGAGCTGAATATTTGCACTGGCTGTTTGGAATAAAGATGCCCGTCATCTGCTTCAGTGAGGGAAATATGAACAATAACCCAGAAAAAGGAGAAAAATGTCCTTGATCATTTCACAATCAAGTTCATGTGAGGTGAATTACTCTCAGAATTACTCTGTGGTTTACAAGGCGCTAAACGGTTCAGGACCAAAATACATCTCTGATCTTCTGCTTTGTTTTGAAGCATCCAGACCTCTGAGGTCGCCTGGATCAGGTCCTGCTCAGAGTCCCCAGAGTCAGAACCAAACATGGAGGAGCAGTGCTCAGTTTTGACGCTGAAGGGCTGAAGGGGGGCTGAAGGGGGGCTGAAGATTAGCCTGTTTGGGCCCTCTTGCTAACAATCTAAGTCTTCATAAATGGAAAGTTCGTTGTGAAACACCGTGTGATGTAAGCCTCTGTTCTGCAGCTGGACCATAATATTTGTCACACACTGCGTTTCCCATCAGGCCGTTCTGTTATCAGTTACTGATTAGATCCTGCAGGATCTGAGCAGCAGGTCAAGGACAGACCAGCTGAGTCAAGGCGGAGGTTCATCATCAGAGGTTTAATGACGGTTCCTTCTGTGTCCTCAGGTGAGCGTTTCCCTCGAAAACGAAACACCTGAGATCAAAGTCTCAGTTTCCATATTTCACGTTTCTAAAAAACCCGCTGAGCCATTCTAGTGACGCCCTCAGATAAAATGTTCATGAATTAGTAGCAGCTAGAAGCTAGTAACACTTAGCAGCTTGTAGCAGTCACAGCTAGTTATAGTTAGGAGCTGGTAGCGGTTAGGAGTTAGTGGAAAAACGAGCAGCTGGTCACAGTCGGGAGCTAGTAGCTGTCATTAGCCAGTAGCAGTTAGCAACTGGTTGTGGTTAGCGGGGAATAATAGCAGCACGTAGCAGTTAGCAGGTGGTAGCACTTACCAACTTCTAGGGACTTCTAGGAGTTAGCAGCTACTAGCAGGTAGTAGCAGTAAGCAGCTAAGGGCTGTTAGCAACTACTACCAGTTAACAGCTAGTAGCAATCTGCAGTTAGTAAAAATCAATAGCTTGTAGTAGTTGGCCACTATTTGCAGCTTGCAATAGTTGGGAGCTAGTAGCAGTTAGCAGCTAACAACAACAGTAAGTATCAGTTAGCCATTTACTAGCAGGTTCTAGCAGTTAGCAACTAGTTCTAGTTTACAGTTAGTAACGATAGGCAACTAGTGGAAAGTAGCAGCTACTAGCAGCTAGTTGCAGTTGCAGCACATGGACGTTAGCAACTAGTACCATTTAACAGCTAGTAGCAACTCGCAGATAGTAGCTTTCAGCAGCTAGTGGCTGTTAGCAGCTAGTAACAGTTAGCTGCTAGTAGCAACTAGCAGCTGGTGGCTAGTCGCTGTTAACATATTGTAACAATAAGCAGCTAGTAGCTCTCAGCAGTTAGTGGCTGTTAGCAGCTAGTAACAGTTAGTAGCTGCTACTAGTCAGTAGCTAACAGACGTTAGCCACTGATTGCTAGTGATGCAGGACACTGAATGATGTCGTCACTCTGTCTGAGGGCAAACTTTCTGTGATGCAGGAAGAAACATGGATTATACATAATTTAGATACAATTCTGTCTCGGTTCCTGCTGGAGGAAACGTGAAGAATCGTGAGAACAATGCAGGAACAGCAGGAACCACAGAACCTCTGGATCAAACCGGGTCAGGAAGATCCTCAAAGTGGAAAAAGCTTAAGACTTCTCTCCTGTTTTATTCCTAGAGGGGATGGAAAATCTACTAAAAGTGTGTCAAGGCTTTATCTACACACAGGACTGTGTGTTTCTCTGTGAGTGTGTATTAGTGCTTGTGTGTGTGTGTGTGTGTCTCTGTGTGTGTGTGTGTGTGTGTGTCCTTGAATGTCTTTTATCAGCTGTGAGAGAAAATAGTATCCAGTTAAAGGAACAGAAAACTGACTGTAAAAACAGCAGAGTGCTGGTCTGACAGATACATACACACACACACACACACGCATGCACACGCACACACACAGACACGCACACGCATGCACACGCACGCACACGCACACGCATGCACACGCACGCACACACACACGTGCAGTGAATGAATTGTAAAACAAAGGGCTTTTATTGCGCCATAGAGAAATAAAACATGAACAATTATTAGAAATAATAATACTTAGAAGTAATCAGGCTGACAACTCATGTGTGCATAACATTAAATTGTATCGTCCTTTGATGTCTCTGCTGCATACTTTAAGAGCCTTTGATCTACCTTCTGAAAGCTTTTAATCTCTTTGGATTCCATGGATTGCATCGTCCTTTGGTGTCTCTGCTGCATACTTTAAAAGCCTTTGATCTACCTTCTGAAAGCTTTTAATATCTTTGGATTCCACGGATTGTATCGTGCTTTGGTGTCACCGCTGCATACTTTAAAAGCCTTTGATCTACCTTCTGAAAGCTTTTAATCTCTTTGGATTCCATGGATTGCATCGTCCTTTGGTGTCTCTGCTGCATACTTTAAAAGCCTTTGATCTACCTTCTGAAAGCTTTTATTCTCTTTGGAATCCATGGATTGTATCGTGCTTTGGTGTCACTGCTACCTACTTTGAATTACCTACTTAAGACTTTGATCTCTCTCAATTCCACTCACTGCATCCCCCTGTGTTGTCACTGCTGCCAACTCTTACCTACCCAAAAAACCCTTTGATCTCCTCGAATTACATTCATAACACTTACTTTTGATGTCACAGCTGCACACCTAGGTCCCTGCCAAAGGTTTCTATCTCTTGAATTTCACGGCCGGTACTATCCATTGATGTCACCACGTTGTATTACCTGCCAAGAGCTTTGATCTAGGTTTATTTTTCTTAAATCTCCATTCATTTCCCCCTTGTTTGATGTCCCTGCTGCCCAATCCAAACTACCTGCATAGGGTTTTTCATCTCTTTGAATTCCACTCATTGCACCTTCTTTTGATGTAGCTGCAGCCCTCTTTAAACTTCCTCCCAAAGGCTTTGATCTCTTTCAGTCAACCGTTGCTGGCCCGGCTCCCAGGTATGAAACCAGAGGAGGTGGTCCACACATTCTCCATGGTGGAAACAAATGGTGAAGGATCTCCAGGACCGTGGAGTACTTCACACCCAGGGTTCCGAGTCATCTCACCAGACTAAATCTACGTGTCCTGGTTTCAGTCGCGCCTTGTTCAAACAATTGTGCAAAATTTTCCACAGAGGCATTATCCTCACCTCATGCTGCGTGCCGTCAGCTGGGCCCACCCTGCAGCACTGCATCATGTTCTTTAAGATTTTCACATTGGTGAGGGCTTTGTCGTCTCAACGTATACAGTGTGTGAAAGCCCTGCCTGTGTAATGTACTTGAGTATATGTACTTAGTTACATTCCTGGAGGGGGGGGGACATGTGCAGGCTTTTGTAAATTGTCCTTTAATGTTGACTTTGAACTTCTGAGGTACGTTCAGATGGTGCAGGACTCCGAGACCATGATAATTGACCTGAATACATAATGATTCTGCTGTGGGGATGACAGAGAGTCAGTGTGAGACGAAACTGCCAAAGTTTGAAGACGCACACACAAACACATACACACACAGGCGCACACACGCACAAACACACCTATGAGTCAAAGTTCACATGGAGTTCCTAGAAGTGTGCAGACAAGAGTCCGGGATCCTGGGTGGGCCGGCTGATGGTGTAACAAAGCCCAGGCATTCAGCTGCTCACTGCAGGATGGTGCATGTGTGTGTGTGTGTGTGTGTGCGTGTGCGCGTGTGTGTCTGAGTTTGTGTGTGTGTTGAGGTGTGTACCTTGGGTTTCGGAGGAATTTCTAAGAAACTCTGGTGGGAGGGGCGGCCGTGTTTCCCAGCTCTGCTGCAGCTCTGAGTGAAGAGGCTTGTTTTCCACTCACATGCGTCCATGCAGCCTCCTCATGCTGACACCCTGGGAACGAGAATCGCCATGTGTTTCATTCCCAGGGTGTTAAATAATGCCGATTCGGCTCAGTGTCTCATCCAGGCGCGGAGGAAACCGTTGTGCGTCTCGATTAGAGGCGCCAACTTTCTAACCAAATCCGGGTGAGCCTGCGCCGATTTACAAACGAGGGCTCTTGTCCAACAGGTGATGGTGCTGAAGAGAGACCGTTGTATGTTCCAACCCTCTGTAGCGGGGGGGCCGGGGTCATCCTCAGAGATGTGGGGATGAGGTCAGACATCTGGAGGGAGGTAGAAGCGAAGCCAACGCTCCCTCAAGTCGACGGGAGCCGTTTGAGGTCACGCGGCATCAACTTGTCACTATGATCCTTAAGGGTAATGTGACTTAGGGGATTATGGGAGTTGTAGTTCGTAGTCAAGTGTGTAGCCACATCCACCGCCACACCACAGCGACCATGAGAGCGTGCCTCTGCTTCAGAGCTGGTCCGGACGCTAGCTTGCGAGCCAGCTAAGTGAGATAGCGTAATAGGAAGCTTGGACAGCTAACATCACGCAGCATCGGGCCTAAATAGGAGTGTCAGTTTCTAATCACCACTTTTATTCTCTGTTGTTTCATGGAGGCTACTCATCTTTCTCCCGAGGGGAGCTAACACTTTAGTACATCTATTTGGGTTACACACAGGTGGAGGATGATGCTGTTTACTTCCTCACGTACATAACAAGGTGCTACATGATATAATCTGAATGGTAGGATCGTGGAATCGAGCGGCCCCACCTAACGCGTTCCATCTATTAACATGACTTCCTGTTGTTTGTAACAACCACTATTTACAGTATTTATTTCTCTCCCCCTTTACGATAAATACATTTGAAAAGGATTTGGGCTGGAGCTCATCTAAGCCGACACTGGGCCCAACACGAGTTCTGAATTAGATTTGAACCTGGAACCTCCTCCTCCTCATGGGATGAATATACGGTAGCAAAGAATTTAAATATAATGAAAAATGTCCGTTTTTGAAGGAAAGACACTTTTGCGTAGCACTTCGCTGCTAACGGCTTAGTTGCTGCTTTTTACATTTCCCGGTTGCAGGTGTTACACGTGGTCAGGTTGTCCCACCAACATCCTGTCCTTCCTGGCTCCCTCCTACTAAAGGATGATGTTTTGGTGCTGCTACCTCCACTATCAGCTTGGAGGTGGGGCAGCAAGCCCCCCCCCAGTCCTCCTTAAGAATGTTTGGACAGGACGATGAGACTTAATAAGGGCGCAACAGTTCCACCTTGAACAGACGGCTTAAAAGGAGCTACTGCCTTTCAAACTGAGGGACATTTTCCCAAACATGAGGGCGGGACTGGCGAGGAGATTATCACTCCTCGAGTTTCCAGTGCCTCCGATCAGAGGACGAGACCCAACCCCATGTGACTGCGTAATGACGGTAACTGATTGTTGTCGCTTTGTTATGTATGTTTGCGAGTATGTCAAAGGTCACTCCAGACGCAGACGATGCTGTGTTGTACGTCACACCCCTTTTAGAGTCTACAGCTGCACCCGGGGCCAGAGTTAGCACGGAGAAACAAAGGTGACCTAGAGAAGCGTCTTCGTGGCGGCGAGGTTGCGCAACCGCGGCGCGAAAAAGGGCTCCTTTCAAAAAAGCTGCCGCCTGCGTTAACCGCATACCACACCATTCCTCTGACAGGGAAGTTGTGGTTTGTTATGCTACTAGTGGCTAATGTAGCCTGGAGCAAGTATGTGTCTTAGTTAGGGAGTTCTTATCTTAATAATCTCCTCTGCAGACCCAGACTGTGCTTCTGAAAAAGAAAGAAAAGAAGATCATCAGAAATAAGTAAAATACAAACAAACAATGAATACAAGAAGTTTTAAACCGAATAAGTAAAAAAAATCTCCTAAAAGAACAAATATACTTGATGAATGGATTTGTTCTTGAAATAAGATGTGATATTATCTATCTATCTATCTATCTATCTATCTATCTATCTATCTATCTATCTATCTATCTATCTATGTATCTATCTATCCCTTTAGGCGACATTATCAGGAAACACTCTATGGACCTTCACTGTTATGCAGATGACACACAATTATACTTATCAAACCAGACCTACTTTATTTATACTTATGAAACCAGGTGAATCTAATCACCTATCCAATTTAGAGGCGTGTCTTAAAGACATTAAGACCCGGAAGACCTAAAACTTTTTATTATTATACTGACTTCATAGAAATATTTCGAGTCAATACGAACCGTTTGAGATGATTAATCAGTCACATTTTATTTTAGGAGTCCGGAAGCCAGACTAGCTCAGTGGGTTACACCATTGTCTTTGCTGCAGGAGACTGGGGGTTTGAATCCCAATCAAAAGAGGACGTGGCAGGAATCCAGTATGGGTCCTTAGTGCTACCAGCCAATCCAGTCACATCTAGTGCCGGTCCGAAGCCCAGGTTGTGGGCTTGTGTCAGGAAGAGCCTCTGACGTAAAAAACAAACAACGTTTTCCACATCAATCGTGGAATGAGACGATCCGCTGTGGCAACCCCCTTTAAAAAAAGTTGAGGAGTCCAATCAGGGTGGATTGCTTGTACAACGCAGGGGTTTGGGGGCTTTTTCAGGTATATACCCTTGCTGTCGGGGACGACATCATCGGGCTAGCTTGATTAGAACTTAAACAACTTAGATCCACGTGAGGTGCAGAACTAAGATTGTGGGTTTTGCACCTAATGCGGATGTTGACTCATCAGATTCTGAGCTGCACAGAAACCAAACACACGCCTTTCTTATTTTCACGCTAAAAGCAGAAAATCAACTTTAAAAAAAACCAAACAAGCAACATAAGCATTTTGTACGTGTGAATAACCTAAATAGTAACGTGGAAGTCAGACAGACTCGGCGCTGCAGCCGACCGATGACACACTGAGACAGACATCATGTCAGACGCACTCACTTTCTCTCCTCTTTCCAGATGTTGCTGATGATGTCATCGTCTCTGGGCTTTCTCCTCGCTGAATCACCCCGCTCACACACACGGTAGCTGGTAATAACCGTATAAGGAGCGCGTGGAAACCCGCAGCTGCAGCGTCTTTTGTTTGTCTCGGTTTGTTTTTTCTTTATTTCTGACTTTACTTTCACTGTTTTTTTTTTTTTTAAAAGCCTGAAGCGGTTTGACTCCTCAGCGGCGTCTGAGTCTGCAGATTAACGCAGTAGCGGTCTGATCTGACTCTCGTGACATTCATCACCATCTCTGTTGGGGTTTGTTTTTTTTCACACAAATTAATAAAAGGTAATAAAAGGAAGAAGGTCTGTGATGAGAGGAATGATTCTCTGCAGACAGAAGAGCGATAACAACTAAAACAGCTGTTTTTACATGAACCCATGAGTCACATGACTCTGATGATGTCATCTGTGGATATTAGTCAGCGCGCCATTTTCATGGACGATCAAAACAGGTTTTTCCTGATTCTCTTCTCTGCTGCCTTAATAAAAATAACGATATAGTAATTAATAATAATAATAATAGTAGTAGTGGTAATAATAATAGTGATAATAATAATAATAGTAATAATAACAATAATAATAATAATAGTAGTACTACTACAAGTAATAATAATAATCATAATAATAATAATACAAATAATGCTAATGCTAATAATAATAATAATGATATAGTAATTTAATAATAATAATAATAATAGTGATAATAATAATAATAATAGTAATAATAACAATAATAATGAAATTAACATAAAAATTGTTATAATAATACAAGTAATAATAATACAAGTAATAATAATAATAATAATAATAATAATAATACCAATAATAATAGTAGTATAATAATACCAATAATAGTAGTAATAATAGTCATAATAATAATAATAATGATAATAATAGCAATAGTAATGATCATAATTGTAATAATAATAGTAATATTAACAATAATAATAATAGCAATAATATAAATGATAATAATACTAATAATATCAATAATGATAATAATAATAATAATGATAATAATAATAGGAAAAGTAATAATAATTCTAATAATATGGATAATAATAGTAATAATAATAGTAGTAATAATAGCAATAGTAATGATCATAATTGTAATAATAATAGTAATATTAACAATAATAATAATAATACTAATAATATCAATAATAATAATAATAACAATAATAATAATAATAATAATATCAATAATAATAATAATAATAACAATAATAATAATAATAATAATAATAATATCAATAATAATAATAATAATAATAATAATAATAATAATAATAATAATAATAATATAAATAATAATAATAATAATAATAATAATAATAATAATAATAACAATAATAATAATAATAATAATAATTATTATTATAACAATAATATAAATGACAGACGACCTGTACCAGCATTCTCTGAGAGAGAGACTAAAGCCTATTGTGTTTGTTTTTTTTGGAACGACGAGACCAAAGACTCAAGGGTGGAGGAGCAGGCAGCGAGATCGACGAGGAGTGTTGTGGTTTGTGAGCGGGGATGTTCGCCTCAATAGTTCGACAGAACAAATAACTCCATACAGTCTCTAAATTTATCTTCATATCTGTCTGAGGAAACATCATCATCGTTGGCTCAATGCCATTATAGACGATGACATCATTTTGACACTGATTGAACCCCTCAAATTAAGTTAAGTTAAGTTATGGTCAAAAAACACTTTTCCTGAAAAAACTCCCCCCTAGTGAGGGAATTATGAACTATTAGAGTAAAAAATATAATTTATATTTGATTCATTTGCACCGAAACTGTGATGTCGGAGATATGGTTCCCCCTATGGTTCCCCCTAGTGGAGGAAATACGCCACCAACTTCAATCCAGTTCTTCCTCCCACTTGAGTCGGGCTTACTGCGTTAACACAAAGGATCTGCGCCGGACGGAAATCTGAAGGACAAAACTACGACTCCCAGAGTGCATTGCACTATTACGCATCGAATCACAGAGCTTACGTTCAGGTGTGGGTGCTCCCGAAAATAGAATCCTGATAAAATACCCGCCAGCCTCTCACTGTGACGTTCTGGTAACACTGAGGCTCATGGGTAATGAGGTGTGAGAGGATAAACGTGCACGATGATGACATCATCCAGGAGAGTCCTGTCCTTCAGCCCGCATCAGTTTTGTAATCATTTGAGTAGAGACACTGTGGTGATTTTCAAGATTTTCACTTGATGTGCGGAGAGGTTAGTCACCCCACCCACCTCCTAAAAACAGACGGTCTATTTACCGACTGTAAGCCGAGCCGGGTGGAGCTTCCTCGCAGGAAAATACTCTGAATCTCTCCTCTGTTTCCCGCGGGAACCTGAATGCAGCGTTGGCCTTCTCTCACAGTCTCACAGTTTCCTGACTGATGACGTCTCCTCCCGGCTCTCTGAGATCAGCTCGTAGGTCATAAAAGGCCCCTCGACCGCGGCTATCGGGAACCCCACCGCCCACCTTCCTCCACCCTGCAAGGGGCTGCTTGTTCTCCCGCTCTGGCTGATTTCTGACTCACTGCTGACATTAGTAGTTGGCTCAGATATGCGTCAACATGGAGCAAAAATTGCTATTGTTTTCCAGGGAACCCCCCCTTTACACTCACCCACACATCCACACACACACACACACTCACACACACATGCACACGCACACTCTTCTGCATCTGACTGCCGCCTTTGTTTTCCAGTGACTGTGAGTCCATATAAGGAAAAAGGGGCTCACGCGCCGCACATGCATGCAGACGGCGTGAATTCTAGCAGGAGGTTATCATCACGATGAGTTTAGTTCAGGGAACTTCAGACTCAGCTTGTGGAAAGTTCTGATCACAGCCGCTTGGGTTTTTACCGTGCATGCCGTGGCCCCCATTTCCAGGGATGAGAAATGGGACCTGTTCCATTCTTCTGACTTCCATGTGTTGCTGAGGTTTTGACTCGTAATGTGGAAACAGCATGGGGGCTACAAAAGAAAATGTGTTGCGTTTTATTGCTCGGATGGTGTAAACAAGATGTTGACGCTGCCTGGAGGCTGGAAGTTTATGATGCTTCACGTAAAACCGCTCAAATATGGATTGGCCCGACAAAAAGTTTCTTTAAGTTCATTCATTCATTCATTATCTGTCACCACTTATCCTGATCAGGGTCTTGGGCGGGGGGGGCTGGAGCCAACCCCAGCCGACCTCGGACATGTAGGCAGTTCCTCACCGGGCCGACACGTAGAGACACAGAACCCCTCATGCCAACATTCGGTTTCGAAGCTACCGCATATGGATGAATTCAGTGTGAAGGTAGTACCAGATGCGTAACAACTCGGACCGCTCAAAGACCGGAGGAGTGGATTTAAGTGGAATTCACCTCTACGCCTT
Source organism: Lophius piscatorius (assembly GCA_009660295.1). NCBI lineage: Eukaryota > Metazoa > Chordata > Actinopteri > Lophiiformes > Lophiidae > Lophius > Lophius piscatorius. Next base: position 63,904 of record VRLP01003442.1, read on the forward strand.
TATTTGTCTGGTTTTTTGGAATGTGGGAGGAGTCTGGACTAATACGGGAAACCATGCAGACTCAAAACAAGAATGATGCCAGATAGGGATTTGAACCCTCATTTATGGGGCGTTTTAGGGATCTGGTGCAGATGTGTGAGCGGAGCATCGCAGGAGTCCAGTCTACTTTAAAGAAAATGAATCAAAACTTAAACTTCCTAACTGGAGGACGACGAGCTTGTGCAGGTACGACACACACAAACACACACACACACACAAACACACACACACACACACACACACACACACACACACACACACACACACACACACACACACACACACACACACACACACACACACACACACACACACACACACA
>VRLP01003443.1:0-64253 GCA_009660295.1 Lophius piscatorius
TCTGTACACCAGATCTAGTCTGGAGAACGTGGACCACTGGACTATTACAGGTCTGTACACCAGATCTAGTCTGGAGAACATGGACCACTGGACTATAACAGGTCTGTACACCAGATCTAGTCTGGAGAACATGGACCACTGGACTATTATAGGTCTATAGACCAGTGTTTGTCTGGAGATCGTTAACTACTAGACTATTACAAGTCTGTAGACCAGCTCTAGTCTTGGGTATGTGGACTACTGGACTATTGCAGGTCTGTTCATCAGTCCCGCCTTTTAGGACCATCAACTTAGACACAGTTGAAAGAGGTTGGTTGATTGGTTGATTGATTGATTGATTGATTGATTCTCTTTCCTGTTCAGCTGCAGATGAATTTGATGCAGTACGACTACATTCCTCCAGTGGACATCAAGTCTGAGCCGTACATACCTGAGACAGGTAAGCCGACAGGTGACAAACACAGACTCCAGTCAGGCAGAGATCTCCATGAAGGCATGAGAATGAACTCTGTGTGGGTTCATTGTGGTTTAGAGAGCAGTGACGTGAGCACATCCGTCTGAGACGGCACTCACCTAAGATTTAACGAAACCTGGAGTTAAGATCTTGATGGACTCCTCCTCCACTCTCCACTCAGATAATCTTTTCCCCACCGATGAAGCATCATCTGAATTTCAATAATGGAGAGAATATAAATTTTTCTCTTAGAAATAATAGTAAGATTGGTAACCGTTTACTTCAATCGATTACTCCTTTTACATTTTGGTCTCCCTCTCGCCTCTCAAAAACAGAGGAGGACGGTCCTCAAACTGGTGAAGTTCTCAGCAGGGTGGCGCTGTGTCTTTGCTTTTGTCTCTAGAGCAGCTCTCTGATTTCTGAGAGTCTAAAATGTCAGGTGACTGTTTTCTACAATTCAGTCTGTCCACAAATCTGTGACTGAAGCCAATTTTTCCACTTTCTCTCAATGAGCCGACAGAAAAAGTCCGACATGAATGAATTTTCATCTCTAGATGACTCTGGTCCATCATGACCTACACGAATTGGTAATGGGGGAAACACCTGAACCTCCATCAGTGACTGTGACCTCTGACCCTCATCTGTGTTTCAGCTCATGGTCCTTACATCCAGATCATCGAGGAGCCCAAACAGGTGAGACTTATATTTTACTTCCTGTTTCTGCTGTGTTTGGACAAACGTAAAGTGTTGCAGTTCTTGTTTCTACTCTTCCCCTCGAGGATATTTAATATTTAATCTTATCTTCCCTAATCCCTACGTTCGTTTTGCACGGTTGAAGATCGAATATGTTGCCTAGTTCGACTCTCTCCGGGATTTCAGTTCCAGAACTAGTTGTATGTATAGAGGAGATTCCAACTATGTATTATTGGTACTGCTCCACCTCCCGCACGAGCTTTGGTTCTTTCCCAACCAGAGAGGGGACATTCCCTGAAACCAGATCAAAGTCACCTGTCACCGGTGTTGCTTAGCACCAAACCCATCAGCACCCATCAGGCGAGGCAATGAGCCCACAGGGTGTCGTCTTTATGAAGCCTCTTAAGACTTAGCCCGGCGGAGCAACATGGACAAAAGCCCGGCCAGACACTCGCCAACAAGCTCCTCCCACAGGTCCGACTCCAGAAGGGGGCACCAGACTCCAGCCTCCAGGCGAAGTGTCTCAAGTCCCTTGATGCCTGTTCATTGGGGTCAGATCACTTTGTCGAAGGAGACCCTACAGACCCAACAACACCGCTCTCAGCGTCACAGAGGCAAACAAACCCTCCCCCATCGTGTTATGGTGGCCCCCTTTGGAGTTTGGGTTTGGGGTTCTCTGGGTTGGGGTAAGCTGCTGCTGCCTCAAACCAAGGAATTTAAGTATCTTGGTGTCTTGTTCACATGGAAATCATCAGCAGTAATTATTGTGTTGTAGTTTGTTGTCAGGAAGAAAGAACCGGGTCGGTCTATGGTCCAACCCCCACCTATAGTCATGAACTCAAGGTTGAGGTCAAGGTTACAACGGGCTGAAATGAGCTTCTTTTCGAGGGTGATTGGGCTCAGCCTTAGAGACGTCCACTACTTTCTAATCTGGATTACAGAGAAATACTTTATCTCCAGCTGCCATGACCTTAAACCACAACAAATAAATTAAACCTCAAAATCATTTAAATCGCGCCTCATCTTCAAAGAAGAAGATCAGGGTTAAAATGACTTTTTCCCTTTAGACTCAGTTTGATCAGATTTCAAATGGCAGAAGGACTTTACTTCTTCAAAAAATAAGAAAGGCTTCATTTTCATGGCCGTTGGGGAAATTCACACGTTATATCGACACAGAAGAGAGACTGAGATAAAAATAGAACCTAAAAAGAACCTTTCCAATGAAATAACCAGAAATAAGATGAGAAGAGAAATAAGATTATGTTTTACCAAGAAGTGCCGTCTAGGTTTGATAAAATAATTATTATCAGTGTGCAAGTGCAATGAAATGCAGGGTAAAAGAATATAATTATTTTAAGAAATATTAAGTATGCATTATAAGTCAGAAAATATATAATACATTTTTAAAAAAAAGTTTTGACATATATTTTACACAAAGCAAAAAATGTTCAATCCAAAACAGTCCCGACTAAACCCCCGACTATGTTAATGAATATATACACCAATCAGCCATAACATTAAAACCATCTGCCTAGTACTACGTACGGCCGCTTTTGCCGCAAAAACAGCTATGTCATGTCACCATGTGTTCTGACACCTTTCTCTCAGAACCAGCGTAAGAGCACAGGAACAGGTCAAAGGTCAAACATGGTGATGCTGACAGGATACTCAGGAGGGAAATACAAAGCAAACTTTCCGAACACCGAACCCGACGATCAAGGATGAACGATTCTAATCAAAGATGGTCGGCGATAAGGAACTGCTGATGTTGTTCACTTTACCTGTCAATGGTTATAATATTAAGGCTAATTAGTCACAGGATCAGTTTTTTTTAGTCCAGTTTTATTTGACTAAAAGTATTTTAGTTTTAGTCAATACAAAGTGTAGATTATTTACTCATTTCATTAAAGTTTGAAAGTGTCATGGACTTGACCGCATTAAAGTAACATGGAGTAAAAAGACAGGAACAGGTCAAAGGTCAAACATAGTGCAGCTGATGGGATACGCTGGAGGAAAATAACAAATTCAAATAAAAATCAACATAGACACCCGACAAGACGGACAAAGATGAAATATTCTAATGAAAGATGTTTGTTGATGTTATTTACCTCATCTCTCAGTGGTTATAATGTTATGGCTGATCGATATATTTTAGTCACATGATTCTGTTTTTTAGTCAAGGTTTACCTGACGAAAAGGTTGAACATGTTAGTAAAAGAAAATCGCACTTATTTGAGTTTTTGAAGTGTTTTTGAGTGTGTAGAAGGAAACGAAAGAACAAATATAAGAAAAATAAATAAAAGGAGTAAAATAATCGGACTCTCTTATAGCCCTCCGGTGGGGTTTCCTGTCGTCAGTCGATCCTCGTGTCCTTCTAACAGCCTCTTCCTGTAATCAAGGGCTATCCCAGGAATACTGGAAGTAGCGTTGAGTTCTGATATGAAGAGAAAAGAAGAAGCAGGTTTTATGCAATCAGTGGATGTACAAACCCAAACTGATGGTTGCTGCAACCTCCTGACTCTGGAACCTGCTGAGAAGCCGACAGAAACAGGACCTTAACGGATCAGTTCCACTCAGCTGCAACCGACCCCACAGTCAAAATGTCTGCTTGTGTCTTCTCAGAGGGGCTTTCGCTTCCGGTATGAGTGTGAGGGTCCGTCCCACGGCGGGCTCCCAGGGGCCTCTAGTGAGAAGAACAGGAGAACCTACCCGACCGTGAAGGTGGGTAACGTCTGCATTGACCACTGCTTTATTCACAGTCCCCAGAACCGACCCCCAGAACCCCACTATCTTTCCAGCCCTGCAAAGATAGTGAGTATCTTTGTGTTATTTTAATGTAGTCATTGGATTATTTCTCTTTGATCTCAGATCAGTAACCATGTGGGACACGCCCGCGTGGAGGTCCAACTGGTGACCCACTCCGATCCTCCGCGGGTCCACGCTCACAGCCTGGTGGGACGCCACTGCACGGAGAATGGCACCTGCACCCTGGATGTCGGGCCCAGCGACCTCACCGCCTCGTCAGTATCCAATTAAACTCAGGGCAACATATCAAACATCACCTCCGTCATCGTCAACAATAACACAAACAATAACACAAACAATAACACAAACAACGGCACAAAAAAATGACACAAACAATAATAGAAACAATAACACAAACAACAGAAACGACACAAACAATAATAGAAACAATAATAGAAACAATAACACAAACAACAGAAACAACACAAACAATAACAAACAATAACACAAACAATAACACAAACAATAACACAAACAATAGGAACGACACAAACAATAAACAATAACAAACGACACAAACAATAAACAATAACAAACAATAACACAAACAATAACACAAACAATAGAAAAGACACGATTAATAACACAAACAATAACACAAACAATAACACAAACAACAGAAACGACACAAACAATAACAAACAATAACAAACAATAACACAAACAATAGAAACGACACGAACAATAACACAAACAATAACACAAACAATAACACAAACAATAGAAACGACACGAACAATAACACAAACAATAACACAGACAATAACACAAACAATAACACAAACAATAGAAACGACACAAACAATAACACAAACAATAACACAAACAATAGAAACGACACAAACAATAACACAAACAATTACATAAACACTAACAGAAACGATAATAGAAACAACAGCACAAACAATAACACAAACAATAACACAAACAATGGCCGAGGGAGGAGGATTTATTCCTGACAGCAGCTGGATTCAGTCCAGAGAAAATCTCCAAAGAGGAAGTCAGAGTTAAGCTTCAGGTTTCAGATCCAGGAAACAGTTCATAAACGTTTATATTATAAAATGAGACGATAAATGATTACTGAATCGTTGAAGGGGCAGTCGCTTGTATTTGGCGACATCTAGTGGTGAAGATCCATGTTGTTACTTCATTTAATGTCAACACTGAGTATGTTGAGTAAAAACCGAGGGACTGAAAGCAATTGGTAGAGAAGATTGTCAGACATTTTCACAGCTCTGCTCTCCTCAAACGCTCAAGATTCCTAGAACTCTCCTCGTCAGTTTCCCTCATCTCAGGTTTAACAAACTCAGAGTTTCCCTCATCTAAGGTAACAAACTCGGAGTTTCCCTCATCTCAGGTTTAACAAAGTCGGAGTTTCCCTCATCTCAGGTTTAACAAACTCGGAGTTTCCCTCATCTCAGGTTTAACAAAGTCGGAGTTTCCCTCATCTCAGGGTTAACAAACTCGGAGTTTCCAGTAAACCCACTTTCTGGAATACGCCTCTGATAGTTGTTGACAATTTAGTTTTTTAATGTCATTCAGGCGAGGTTTAACTTATATAACTAACATGTTAAAACACATTATAACATTTGGAACCACACAACATGAACTTCACCGGGGATTTCTGGAGAACCATTCTAGATATTAAAATGACCATTCAGACCAGTAAGGTTTGAACTTCTAATCGAAACAACATAGCCACAATGAGGGGCGGCTTTGAGTTCTGTTCACGAAGATCATACACCATAGATTCTTACAAGAATGGTGTATTTTTGGTGGTGAACTACTTTAGTGATTAAATAATTATCTGATGAATAGAAGGTTTCTGTTATGGATGTGAAAAACAAATGACAGGTGATGTCACTTCCTGTAGCTTCAGTAACCTGGGGATCCTCCATGTGACCAAGAAAGGGGTGGTGGAGGTTCTGAGCAGGAGGCTGAGAGAGGAAAGGAGGAGACAGAAAGGAAGTCACTGTCACCTGGCAGGTGAGCTTACCTCACCCGTCTGTGGGAGGCGTTCATGAAAAGACGCACCCTGTCTCCAAACATGGCCGACTACAGAGATTGAACTGTGTGTCTGCGCCTCAGATTCCGAGGAGAACAGCATCCTGAAGGAAGCCAAGGAGCTGGGGAAGGTGATGGACCTCAACATCGTCAGGTTAAAGTTCACCGCCTACCTGCAGGACAGTAACGGTGGATTCACCAGAGCGCTGAAACCCGTCGTCTCCAACCCGATCTATGACAGCAGTGAGTACGAACATCCCATAATATGACCCGAAGATCAGCGCTGAGACAGAAGGGTTTCATGTCACTAACACACGAACACTAGTATGGCTTAATAATAGTTTATTATCCCTGAATAATAGTTCATTATCTCTAAATGATATTTTATTATCTCTAAATGATACTTTATTATCTCTAAATGATAGTTTATTATCTCTAAATGATAGTTTATTATCTCTAAATGTACTTTATTATCTCTAAATGATCCTTTATTATCTCTAAATGATACTTTATTATCCCTGAATAATAGTTCATTATCTCTAAATGATCATTTATTATCTCTAAATGATACTTTATTATCTCTAAATAATACTTTATTATCTCTAAATGATACTTTATTATATCTTAATGATTGTTAATTTCTCTAAATGATACTTTATTATATCTTAATGATACTTTATTATCTCTAAATGATACTTTATTATATCTTAATGATACTTTATTATCTCTAAATTATACTTTATTATATCTTAATGATACTTTATTATCTCTAAATTATACTTTATTATCTCTAAATGATACTTTATTATCTCTAAACGTTAGGGGATTAATTCCCTCAGAATCCTCATGGATCCTGTTTTTTTCCTGCAGAATCACCAAACGCCTCAAACCTGAAGATCTCTCGGATGGATAAGACGTGTGGCTCGGTGCTCGGAGGAGACGAGATCTTCCTGCTGTGTGACAAAGTCCAAAAAGGTGAAGACATTTGTTTGACCTGATTTGACCTGAATTGATTGATGTTGATTTAATGGTGAACTATAAAGCAACAGATGACGTAGATGAAGAGCAGCTACTGTTCTGAAAATAATCTGTCAATAATTGAATATTACTGTTTGACTGATTCATGAGAAATATCCCATCATGCCTCTGTGCTGCTCGTTATAGATGATATTGAAATCCGTTTTTACGAAGAGGAGGATGAAGGAGGATGGGAGGCATATGGAGACTTCTCACCCACTGATGTTCACAAACAGGTGTGTGTGTGTGTGTGTGTGTGTGTGTGTGTTTGTTTGGACTTACTTGGCTGATTGTTCTGTTGATCTCGCTCCTCAGTACGCCATCGTGTTCAAAACGCCGCCCTATCACAGCGCAGAGATCGAGCGGTCGGTCACCGTCTTCCTGCAGCTGAAGAGGAAGAAGGCCGGCGACAGCAGCGACCCCAAACAGTTCACCTACATACCGCAGGTCCAAGGTCAGCCACTGCCACGAAATAAGTAAACTAGCACCGCTTAACAAGGTGCTGCCTGTTAAAGGTCACAGTTTGACGAGCCCCTGTGGTGGAAAGAGAAGGGAATGCACCTTGTTTCATTCCTCACCTACTCACTCGGCAGGTTGATGAACTGTGATGGGAGATTATTACTTATACTTTAATATCCTGTCATCATCCGCCTCTTCGTCTCTGTTGCAGACAAAGAGGAGGTCCTGAGGAAGAAGCAGAAGCCGCTTCCTCACCATGATCTTTGGAGAGGAGGAGGAGGAGGAGGAAGAGGTGGAGGAGCTGGAGGATTTGGAGGAGTTGGAGGAGGAGGAGGTAGACATTGTCAAGATTAACATTCTTCCGAACAAAATAAGACAAAAACTTGCATTCAGCGTGAACGGAAGAATTAAATAATGTTATACAGATTATTGGATGGGTAGCTAACCCCGCACTAAAGTGTCATTCATGCTAACATCCTGAGAAACGTCCCAACACTTCATTCCTGTCATGAGGTGGGTTTACATGGGAGACTTTTCTCCTATCCGGATTAAACCTTTCTGAATTGCCATATCCGTCGTTTGTTTACACGACCTGTGATCTATTCCGACCCGGTGTTGAAACACTTTCTGACACGCGCAGACAAGATCCACACTCCCGTTCATAAAGTGACGAAAATGCTACAGAGAGCTGGGCGCCGAACGCCAACAAGCGCCCAGAAGAAGAATACGACAAAGAGGCCATGCGCGGAAATGACTGTTCCTCCATCTAACCGTCTAACTATGTTAAACTCTTTCACAGTTACGATGAGTAAATGACCCTCCGATGTGGACCAGTACTGTTTTGAACTCGCCATATGTAAAATGGGCTGCGGCGCTGAAGAAACTCAGCGTTGTGCCGATGCTGGGCATGGGCAAATGGACTTTTCTTTCAGAATTCGGTGTATAAATGCAGCATTTTCTTTCCGATTAGGCGCATTTTCCGAATATATTCGGAATTAGGCTGTCCATATAAACACCACCTACCGGTAACTTGAATGGGGAATAAACGTATGATTTTACATCTGACGTTGTTCAATACCAACTTTTACTTTACAAATAAATCGTCTGCATCATAAGGCCAAAGTTCACGATCTGTTTGCAAGAATCTCCAGCAGGTAGCGAACTCCTGACTGGGAGTAGAGGGAGCTATAGTCATGACATCTTCATCTGTATAAACGGAGCGAGGTGGTTGGACAGGGTGGAGGCGTGATCTTCTGATGACATGTGGGCTGGGAGATTTAAAAAGGCAGCTAGTAACAATTATTAGCTAACGCAAAGACAAAAGTTGGAGATACACGAGGTCTGCCGCGTCCTTCCCTTCTGAGTAGAGGATGAGGTCATCCTCCTCTTTTGAGTCATCCCTTCCTTTTGTCTTTGTAAAATAGTCTTGTGTTTCCTCCTGCAGGATTCCAGTTCAACCAGCAGATGAATGGAGGAGGACCAGGAGGAGTCTTCTTTACCGGAGGCTTCACAGGCTTTGGCGGAGGAGTTGGAGGAGGAACTCAGATGTCAGGCTCCGCCCCTCGGACAAGGGCTACTCAGCAACAGACAGACGGACAGACGACGGGACTGACTGGAGAACAAACTCCTTCACCTCTCCAACAGCAGTTGTTTCAGATTGGTAAGAAGATGCATGAAGTAACCAGATGAGACACATTCTGGAGAGCGGGTTTAACAAACTCTGATTCTAAAACCTAGGCTCTGAGTTTATTTTCTCTGAGATGGAACCCAAAGGCACAATGAACTTACGAAAGGACAATTAATCTGGCTCTCTCAGTCCTCTCCAGATGTAAATCTATTAGTGTGAAGAATGAGGGGACACGTCATGACTGACAGCTCCGCTTCAGGCCCAGAAGGTGGAGGAGTCGGGGACAAAATGCTTTCTGGAACAGAAAACTCAGAGTTTCCCTCCTCTCAGGGTTGATGAACTCAAGAGTTTCTACAAAAACCCTCTCTGCTTTATGTTTGCAGCCACCGCCCTCCGCAGCCGAGCCTCTCAGAGCGCCAGACAGACCGCCGCCGCTCTGCTGCAGTACTGCACCACCGGAGACGCCCGGGTCCTTCTGGCAGTGCAGAGACACCTCGGTGGCGTCCAGGACGGCAACGGAGACACGTAAGTTTTGGGGGGTTTTTCTTCCTGGGGGAGGAGACTCAGTCAGAGAGTAAAACCATGTTTGAGTTTGATTCTTCATATTCAAGTTCTTCATTTCAAGGTTTGACGTTGCTTTTTTTCCCACAGTCCATTGCACCTGGCAATCATCCATCAGCAAACCAGTGTGATCCAGCAACTGATCCACACTCTGCTCAGCAGCCAGCAGCAAAATATCCTCAACACAGCTAACCACCTCCGACAGGTAGATATGGTCCTGTTAGGTCACCTTAACACAAAGTAGTGACCCAAAAATCGACTTAACGTCTCGTTCATCCACCTTAACACAGCCAACAACCTCCGACAGGTAGCTGAGGTTATGTTAGTCCACCTTAAAGCAGCCAGGTATCTACAACAGGTAGCTATCCTCTTGTTAGTCCACCTTAAAGCAGCCAGTCATCTACAACAGGTAGCTATCCTCTTGTAAGTCCACCTTAAAGAAGCCAACCACCTCCGGCAAGCTCTCATTAGTTCACCGTCACACAGCGGCCTACCCCCAATATCTAGCTAATGTGTCTTTGGTCCATGTTAACGCAGCCAACCACCTCTGACATCTAGCTTTGGTCTTATTAGGTCCACCTTAACGCAGCCAATCACCTCTGACAGCTAACTACGGCCTAATTAGTCCACCTTAACACAAAAGACAACCCAAAAAATCTAGCTAACGTCTCTTTCATCCACCTTAACACAGCTAAGGCTTCAGTTTTAACTGCCTGGTAGGAAGTCAAGGATTTTATTCCTCCGGTAACTGTTGGTACACAGAGAGGCGTCGGCAGTAGCTCGTGAATAACTAATGAGGGTTAGGGGTCGTTAGGGACAGAGTGGTCCTGACAGTATCACGTGAGTCGTTAGCATCATGTGACTGCGGGTGTGGACGATCACAAAACCATCCAGGGAGAGATGTTAAAACTCTGTTGTATGCGGGTGTTGGCTGGTGGCGTAGACCACCATCCCAGTTTAGAGAGGGTCGCTCCAGTTTTACGTAAATGTCCTCCTTAACACCTTTTATCCTCCCTCAACAAAATGTGAACGCTGCATATGTGAACTGCATAAACCACATCGCTCAGTTTGTGTCTTGTCTTTGGGGTGAACCAGTTTTTGTCTGAGGGTGCCAGATGAACTACAGTATTATGGAATACACATAGTACACAGCTAACCGCCTTCAACAACTTGCAAAAATCTTACTAGGTCATTCGACAATGCTAACTATATTTAACAGATACCTTTCCCCACGTTAAGACCGTTCAACAAAAATAACCACCTGACAGGAAGTGGAACACCAGCAACTGGCTACAACACAGCCGACTTCTTCTTAAAGCAAATGTCATGATGTCATGACCTCTGGTGGGCAGCTAATTAGCCCCATGCTAATAATCAGAACATAAGTGACCAGCATTAACTAACCTAGCAGGTCACTAATCTCTTCACCCAGCTGTTTAACCATGTGCCTGACCACAAACCGCTACACCTGTTCTCTCTGCAGACTCCTCTACACCTGGCAGTGATCACCCGGCAGGTGAAAGTGGTGGAGGTGTTACTGAGGGCGGGGGCTGACCCCAGCCTGCTAGACAACGATGGCCGAAGTCCCATCCACCTGGCAGCTCTGGCTGGAGACAGCACAACACTCCGCCCTCTGCTGGCTCACCTGGGAGAACGCCACCTCCACCTGCTCAACAGCCCGGATTACCACGGTGAGAGAACAAAACGCTTTAAGGTCGGGGGATGATATTTATATTCTGGTATGTTTATGTTAAGTGTTACCTGAATTTCTCAGGTCTTCATCCTCTCCACCTGGCGGTGAGGAGGGATGGCGAGCGCTGCCTCCGCCTGCTCGTAGAGGGCGGAGCCAAAATCAATGCACCTGAGCAGAAAAGTGGACACGCAGCCCTCCACCTGGCGGTCAGAGAAAACCTTTTCAAAGTGGCCTGTACTCTCATCACAGAGGTACGACACACAAGTCACCTGTACGCCATCTCATCAGTGACATCACTGCGTAGCGTCATCCACTCTCATGTTTTTATTTGTTTGTTTTCTCAGTTGAAGGCAGATGTTAACGCATGCTCATTTGGAGGAAACACACCTCTCCACCTGGCAGCCAGTCAGGGCTCACCGACTCTCTGCTCCATGCTTGTCGCCGCTGGTGAGATGGTCTTTCTCGACTTGCCACTAACATTCCCCAGATAAAAGTATCATGCAGAGGCTGGTGACCCACTAGATCAGTTATTCACTAGCTCTCTGAAGACTCTAGCAATCCACTGGCTCAGCTGGTGATTAGCTGACCCACTGGATGAGCTACTACCTCAGCAGGTAACTAGCGGGATGAGGCTAACTAGAATAGCTACTGATTTCCATAGTCATTTGTTATGGTGAGTATTTTAGATTCTACTTACTCAAATTTGCCAATAACATACCAAAGAACGAAATGACATCAGTAGCTAATCGAGCTAGCCAGATCATGCTAGCTACCCAATGCAGCTCAATCAGTAAACTTGTTTTTTTCCATATTTTATATGAAAGAGTGTAAAATGAAGATGTAAACATTACCGAGCGACTAAATGAAGGCCCTTCTTCAGGTGCCGATAAGAATATGGAGAACGACGAGCCGCTCTTCTTCAGCTCCTCTTCAGACGAAGACCAGGACGAAGATAACCCAATCAGAGAGGCCAAAGAGCGAGAAGCCGCCTCATCGTCCGTCAACCTTCGTAAGAGACCTGCAGGAGGACACACCCCTCTGGACCTCGCTAAATGCCAAAAGGTAGACGAGTTATTCCTTGAAAAATAAAAGTAAATAAACAAAACGACCCTACAGAATCTAGTTAGTATCAATTTGACCAAACTGATACTAATGACATCATTCCAACCCAATCATTCCATGCAAACATGCTAAATTCAGATGCTGTACATGGTAAATATTAACATCCAACTCCATCAGGGAATCTTGCTCACCCAACATAGCATTGCCAACTAACTCCAACAGGTAGCTAACAGCTTGTTAATCCCTTTTAACATAACTACCAAACGTAACTGGTAACTTGTATCTTGCTATCGGACCTTTACATATCCAGACAACTCCACAAGGTAACTAATGTCTTGCTAACCTACTCTTACAAAGCCAACCACTTCCAACAGGTAGCCTACATCTCGCTTACCCACTTTAAAACAGCCGACCACTTCCAACATGTTGCTAACATATTGCTAGCCTACTTTGAGTCAACCAACCACCTCAAACAACTAAATTCTTCTTAATCCCTCTTAATGTATTCAACCTACATAAACCAGTAGCTAGCATCTTGCTAACCAACTTTTACATATCCAACCAACTCAAACAGGTAGCTAACATCTTGCTAATCCACCTTAAGACAGCCAACCACTTCTAACAAGTAGCTAAGGTCTTTTCAACCGGTCTCATTAGTAGAATGTTAGCATGATAAAATGCTAATTTAAGATGGTGAACACGGTATATACGTGAGCATCCTGTTGTTAGGGATTAGCTCAGGGAGCTGAATCTCGTTAACAACCAAATGATTTTAGCATCTTATCCCCTCAGGTGAGGAACCTTTTAATCAACAGACAGAGTCCGAAGTCGAGTCGTCACAGTAGTAAGAAGCTGAAGCCGAACAACAAAGGTTGGTTATTCATCCGATGATGTCATCCGAGACCGTCAAAGCGTACATATCCATCATCTGAAGCTCTGAGTGAAATCATATAAAGACGGATATAAAGTTCAAACCTGATGTTACAGAGGCGGAGGCTTCAGGGCTGGACGAGGACACTCTGTCACGTCTGGTGGACGTGATGAGCGTCGGAGACGTTCCCTGGAGGAAACTGGCGGAGAAACTGGGGATGATGACGCTGACTCACCTGTACGTTGACAGTCCGACGCCATGCCAGCACTTGCTGCAGCACTACAAGGTACCTGACGACGCGTAGACGCCATCATGTGCTGAGAATACGTCGTCTGTGTGGCCGCGGTATCTCTAAAGTGTCTGATGTCTGTCTGTGCAGCTGGGTGGAGGTCCAGTTGAAGGTCTGGTTGATGCTCTTCAGTCTCTGGGTCTGACGGAAGGAGTCCGATTATTGAGAAACACCGAGCTACGAGACGACAAACACAGCACAGGTAACACACACTCACACACACTCACACACACATATCTTTTTTTTTTTTGTACAAATAAAGTGTAAATCATATTGTTTAACAATAAATTCAGTTCTGATATCTTCAGTTACAGTTATGTAAGAATAAAATAAGTTACATTACTATAAAGTTGTCATCATAAATAGGTTATTTAAAATAAAGTTTTGGTCACACCCATAATATTATGACATAATAAATAAAACAACGACATAATAATAGTTATGTTACTATAAATAAAGTTTGGTCAGGAAAAATAATATTAAGATAATACGGTTTTGATGCCAGTTACATTGATATAAAGTTTCCTTCTCTGTAAATTAAGTTATTTCCCTATTTTGTTTAAGTTTGGTCCTCATTAATTATTTCAAATAACGCTTTAAAATAATTGTGGTGTAATAAATAAAATAATGTCATCTTCATTGAAGTTTTGACATTATTGTTATATTAATATAATGCTGTGTCACTATAAAGTCATGTCATGTTTAAATCATGTTATACAACTATGAATTATGTTTTTTAAAGATAAATAATATTAAAAACAATAAAGTTTTGATGTCAGATATATTAATGTGAAGTTTCTTTTCTCTGTAAATAAAGTCAGATGTGATAAACAACTACATCTGTTTCTAGGAAATAAAGTTCTGTTTGTATTAATAAAGTTTTTAGATTCGAACAATCAGTGAGTAAATACTCAACATCTTACTTTTATTCATGTTTTTTGTGTTCCTTCCTTGTTTTTGTCCAATCAGAAGCCACGGTCGACAGCGGCTTCGGCAGCCAGCCAATGGAGGAGGAGCCACCTGTGGCCAATCAGTGACAAGCAGGAACTAGAGTCCCGAGCGAGCAGCTTCAGTCCTCACAGGAATCAGGACTCTGAAGAACTGGACTTAAGTTTGCAGAGCAGTGGGACCAGTCTGAGTCTCTTCTGGTTTGAGGTTAAAAAGGTTTAACTTAGAAAAGTTTAAAACTTCCCAAAAAAGATTCAAAAATAGATTTTTTACAGGAAATATTTGGTTATTGAATGGGGACAGCCTAAAAGCTGATAGGAAACTGGATTTTCTGATTTTTAAAATCTGTTCTGGAACGCGGCACGCTGCACCTGCCTGTTTGAAGAGTGACATCATCAGAGCGCGTTTACATGTCTTACCTGAATATCAAGACTTGTATTGTCGTTAAAAAAAAATTAGACTTTTATGGAAGCCAGAAAGAAAAATATTTTAAATGTTATGAATGATATAAAAAAAAAAGTTTAATAAATTAAAAAATATTTTGACTCAAAATCAAAATATTTCAGTCTGCTCTTCATCAAAATGTT
The DNA here is from genome assembly GCA_009660295.1 of Lophius piscatorius. NCBI lineage: Eukaryota > Metazoa > Chordata > Actinopteri > Lophiiformes > Lophiidae > Lophius > Lophius piscatorius. Next base: position 15,071 of record VRLP01003443.1, read on the forward strand.
TTTCTTCAGTCAGAACTACGACACTACGTGAAAATTAGGATCATTTTAACTTCAAATGTCTAAATTATGATTTTATAAATTATATAAAATGTAATATTTTGTTATTTGTAAACCTGCAACTCACTCCATCATCACTATTACAAAAAATCCATCAGGATGTGAAAACTGGCGAGGAATGGTCGGTGACGTGTTACCGAAGCAATTCACCACAACTGTTATTTTTATAAATCACATGCCCAAAAATTCTTTTTTAAAGTCTGGCACCATTAACCAATCAGAACAGGGGAGCTGATTGGAGGTTTAATCAGCCAATCAGCATCAAGCAGGAGTTACTTCCCGCCTCATTGAGGTCTGTCAGCTTCCAAATTAGCGTTTCCAGAAGCAGAAAATGATATCAGGCTTAAATGCCAACATTATGGATGTGGACTGACAACTAAAGGAGTGAGTGCAATTCAAAAGAAGATTTTGGTCAATTTCTCAATGTTTTTTTTGCCGTTATAAAATATGAAACCACCCAAAATTAACCCAGACCTAAACTCGGATTTTAAGAAAATTCTTCTGGACATCAAAATGACAAGTTGAATCTGTCAACCACGTTTCTATGTTAAGGTATAGAGGAGCACACAGTTCCAAAGAGAGGAAGGATTTATCTCTGTTCAATCACATTATCACAAATTCTTACAATTGTTGCTTTGCAGTTTTTTGCAATTTTCCCGCTAAAGACAGACATCACACCATTTCTTACCGATTTTGATGGTATTTTCTTGCTTATGTGGTTCTACAGGATGAGTAGCAGCGTGAAAAAGCGTACAGGAGAATAACAATCGCTGTGTATTTAGACAACAGACAGGATTAGAAGTTAAAGGTGCAGTCTGTAAGATTTAGTGGTTTAGTGGCATCTGGTGTTTAAGTTCCAGATCAGCTCACCCCTCCCAACCTAAGAATCTACGGTGGCCCTCAAGTGTCAGAATAACATCATCACTCCTGTCAGGTGATGAGGCTCATTTAGATGGATATATCTAGAAATTCTATGTAGTTATTTATTCTGTAAAATTAAAGGTCAAAGGTTACATGTAAGATAACCAATACTATTATTTGCTCCTCTTTGTGGTAGAATTCTATTGCTAGCTGTAGTACATGCTGATAGAAGCTAGGGGTTAATGAGATTAATGGTAAACATTTGTTTTATTCTCGGCAGCAACAACTTATTCATCTTCTTCTTGGTTGCGTTTAAGAAGTCAATGTTTTTTCTGCCACTTTAACCTGAAAACATGAAAGGTTCTAGCTAGAACCAGCGTTCAGTTCCGTTCTTGGCTGCCGTTCCGCTAAGCTAATGTAGACACAAACGATTCTCATAGTTCTGAATTTTTGTATTCCATTTATTCCAAGAGGTACCCCTAAATTTTAAGCACTGCACCTTTAAATCAAGATGAAAAAAATGTTTTTGTGTTAAGTACAATTTTGGATGTAAATGTTTTTCTTAAATTAGCGGCCTGCGCATCATTAGCATGTTCAGATTGTGCCGTTAGTGTTGGTTGCTATGGTTACGTTTGACTCTCGTACGTTGTCGTGGTCAGTGGAGTGGAGGTGGTCCATTTTACTAATACTGTGTATTCATGTGTTTCCTGGATATGAAATCATTAGCCGCTTATCCTGTTCAGGGTTGCGGGGCTGGAGCCTATCCCAGTTGACACTGGGTGAGAGGCGGGGTACACCCTGAACCATCAAATCATTAGCGTTTAATGTAAATGCTCCAACTTTTAATAAAAATAAAAAAATAAAAAAAAGACTCTCAGACCTTCAGTTTCTGTATTTTCTGTTTATTTTTGCTTCGAAGCCTTTAGAACAAGTTTCACTACGACCTGTGGGACGGGACAGTATGTACAGCTCTCCGTCAGCAAAGCAGCAGCCAAAGAAATAAAACACTTTCACTAGAGTTAGCCTTCATCGTGGACGACAGAACAGAATAAATTAAGTTGTGGGTTGAACCCCAGTGAGGAGGTTTGACATTGGCTAAATCTAAAATATCTAAAGTTCGCCAAAATGCAACGAGCGCTAGCTAGGCCCTCAGCCCAACTCCGATATGGCTTCTCAAAGTCAACATTTATTTACAAGAGTAGACAGTTTGTTCCTAGACGGCTTCGGCGCCACAAATACTCGAGGGTCCCAGCGGGGGTCCCAACAGCTGGAGGGTCATTCTGAACCTCCTGAGTCAGCAGATTCCTCCCGCAGCGACCGCCATGTTCCAAATTTGTCTGACGCATTCAAGTTTGGTCGGAATTTCAAGCCACATGAAATCAGTCAAGATCTCGAGGATTTTGGACCCAAAGAGGAGGAGACGGGGGACAGTCCAAACCGAGTTGAACCGGGACGGTTAAAGACAAGACGATGTTGCAGGTGGACAGTTGACGGAGTTTTTCAAAGTCATGCCGCTCCAACCTGGAAGAACCCACAGAACCGAACAGTTCTAGGTAAAAGAACCAAATCTCATAAACATTCTTTCTACTTTCCCCCATTATAAACCGTTTTACAGCCAATCAGCCTTCACCACTGAAAGTGTCCTCTGGCACCAGGAGGGAACCAAATATTTAGTAGCAGCAAAGAAGTTGCTCCAAACTGAATTATAAGAAGATGTTCTAAGAAGGACGGTTCATTCTTGGTTCTTGTGGCGCACATACAAGTACGTGGGGTTAAATTAGGACCGTTAAAGAGTTCCTCAGGTCTGTGGACACTCACCACACAAAGTTCCTCTGGCACCAGCAGGGAACCAAATCGGTCCTCCAAACTGAATTCTAGCATGTTATAGCATGTCATGACGAAGAGTTTTCTTTGAACTATCAACATTTCCTCTTGTCTGAACCGTTTTGAGTCAACGTTCCTCTGGTGCTGGGAGAGGACCGTCTCTACAGGTAGAGCTTAAACAATTCTCAAAAGGAGTTTTAAGATGCTCAACCAAAGTTCTTCTGAAATGGAAGAAGAAAAAAGAAAGAGACCCTCCAAACTGAGTTCTAAGAACTACAATCGTTCCTGGTTCCCTGTGCAGAATAAAAGATGGCTCTTAGAGTAGAATACTTTGAACTCTTGTAGGGAAACGTCTTTAGAACGTTATTTTGAAGGACTTTTTCGGCTCTTCTGAGCAGACGTTCTAAATATTTCCAGTCATTCCTGGTTCTATAGAACTACTGGGGCTCAGTTGCCCTCCATCTATGTCCACCAGGGGGCAGCAAAGGGTTTCAATAACAACAGAAATGGCGACAATGGACAGTTTGTTTTTACTTTTAACTGCGTTTTCATTTGTTTATCGTATCTTGCTTGTTAATGGTACCCAGTGATGAAGTAATCCTAAGGAGGGCCCTTAGATGTTTACAGGGTTCTTTTGGTCCAAAACAGCTTTAGAGCTCGGTTTTGAATAACTTTTTTTTAACTCTGAGTGTAAAGGTTCTTGTAACGACAGTCATTCCCAGCTGAGCAGCACGTCAGAAGAATCCGTCCATCTGATTCACACCACAGCTTCTTGGTCCTCCATCCAGGATGTGGACGAAATATAAAAACAAAATCCAGAGGTAACATTATGATCAGAAGGGATTCAAAAAGTTCTAGACATGAATTAATCCTATGGAGAGGTTCCTTAGTTTCATTGCCGTCAGTACCGTTGTTCTACAGACCGTGATTCTTCTTCTCCTCTGAGAGACCAGCGTTTCTGGTTCGACAGAAGTCAACTTGAGACGACTACTTCCAGATGTTCCTGACGAAATCTGAATAGTTGCAAACTGAACCTGTGGTGAGACGTTCTACATTTGGGGCGGATCATTCTTCTAACATATAAACACATTAACTCTTCTCTCCTGCCACCTGCCGACCAAATCCTGTCATTGCATCACTATTTATGATGACTGTGATTTGAGGTGTGAGAGCTGGAGTACGGAGGAGCAGGACTGCCAAAATAAAATAAAGATCTTTATTTTGAATCTTTTGTTCAATAAGGAAATATCATGATTAAAGAAATGCGGATTTCCTTCATAATCAATATAGTATGTATCCAGCTATCTTTCATGTGACTGTGTGATTTCTGCCGGTCACGTGACCAAATAGACAGATGTCATCTTTGTCTTCAATTAACTTTTTTTTTTTTTATTTACAAATATTTTTTAATATTATAAAAAAGTTGGAAAATTGAATTCTCCTTTTATTGCATTTCCACCTCCATTTTTAAAATGGTAGAAAAAGATTATGAAAAATTTGGTCACATGACCAAAAAAATCTATTGAAGTGTGAAATGTGACTGAAGAGGAAATATAACATATATTTGTATCCTTTAAAAAAAAACAAAAAAACCTAAAGCTTGAAAACAAGATAATTTATTATTTGGTTGGGCCTTTAACTTTTAACTAAGTGCTATTAGAGCTTACAACCTGTATGGAGTGTTTGTCGTTTTTTAAACTGATAGTTTCCATATTCTCAAGATGAAAAGATAATAAGATAATTTTTTTGGGTGATGGTTAAAATATGACAATTATATTTATTCATACAAGACTCACAAAAAAAGTTGCTCAAACTTTAAAGATGAGGCACTTCCCATTATATAGAAAAAAATACTTAAATTGAAAATCTATTGAAGTGTTCGACTCTGGGGACCCAATGTCTAAATAAATTATTTTGATTTTATAGTGGTTCACACGTTATGATAAAACAAAAGTTTAAACTGAGAGAATTAATTCTACGTTAAGGGGATGATTATTAATACTTAATTTATTTTGTGTTTTGGCAGCCCTGGTCCTCTGTACAGCAGATCCTCTCAACAAATCTCACCTTAAAAACGCTTACGTCGGCCTGGTGGTGAGGAGGTACAAGGAGAAAACCTGTCAGAGACCCTTTCTTCCGTCTAAAAGATGTTGTTTCTCCTACGACGAGATCAATTCAGCGAGAGGCAGAAACCCTAAAGGTGCATTCTGCAGAATTAGCTGGTCCTTAAACATACTATTTAAAACAACTTTTACTAAATAAACCTGTGGTGCATTCAAGAGCAGGAATGTGGAAACGGGACGCAAACATTCTTCAGTTTCCAGCACAGAGAGTAAAACTGAGGAAGATCGTTAATGACAAAACTCATCACCAAACAGTCCAGATTGAGTTATGATGTTAGTTCTTGTAATTTTTTTTGGATTATAGATTATCTTTAATGGTTTAGGGTAAAGCAGTATGGAGAGCTGAAGTGATGACATCACTTCCTGTCCAGGCGATATTTCAGCAAATGCTGTAACTCGGTGAAATAATATTAAAAATGAAACCTTAGTATGAGAAACTGTTTTTAGAGTTATTACAGAGCGTGAATTAACCACAGTGCTTTGATGTCTATCATAATAAATATAATAATAATAATAATAATAATATTTATGTATGCTACTTTTGTTTTTATTTCTATCTATTCTTATTTCTCAGTTCTGATTTCACTTCAGCTTTACTTTTAGTTTGGTCATTAACGATCTTCTATACAGCCTGTTTGTTCCAGCAGAAGATAAATAAAACTAACAACAGCATGAACACTCATGTAATACACATTAAGTGCTAACACAGTCTTACTGTGTCCTCACATTAAAACACACACGCACACACACACACACACTGAAGTGCGGGAGGGAGGTATAGTCATATTGTCTTTTGGCCAGAGGAGTCCTGACTCCAGAGTCGCCCTCCACTCCCCTCACCCTCCTCTCTCCACATTGGTCAGTTGCCATGCCAACAGTCCCACGCTCTCCGTCTGTCATTTGTGGTCGGCATGGCAACTTGCTCCCCCATCTGTTGCTAAGAGAAGCAGAGCAACGGCGGTGCAGGAGGTCGGCGCTCTGAAGAGATGAAAGTACCTTCGAACTGTCCGGATTATGGCGATGAAGCACGCTCTTCAACGTCTTCACAAAAAAAATCTCCAGAAAGTCCCTGAAATTAAAGATGTGACAGGAAATAAAGCTTTTGGTATGAAACTCACCAGCTGCTTTAACTGTGAAACAAACCGAAAGCTGTTTCCTGAATGTTTCCACTCATCGTTTTGACGAGTGCTCTCCTCTCCCACAGACCTTGAACGTCTCAGCACCAGACTGAGCGTAAACAGAAAATCTTTAAAGGACTCCGGTGCCACTCCTCAAACACGACCCAATCCTCGCCGCCTTATGGTGCCTCCTCCTGATTCTGCAGTCCTGGCAGCTGGTTGTTCCTGCTGCCGTTCTTCTTGCTTCCCTCTTTGGTGCCGTCGCCACTCTTGGAGGTTGTAGACGACGTGACCTTTAAACTTTTAGACAACTTGTTCCCACGTATCTTCTCCTTCCCAGCTGTGTCCAGAGGCAGCGTAGGGCTGGAGTGCGCCCTCTGCAGGCCACCGTCATCAAACAGCCGCGCCTCGAATGCAGACAGCTCATCGTCTCCACTCGCCAATTTGGCCCGGAGCAGCATGGCATACGTCCCGTACCGCGTTTTCTGTGAAAACACAAGAGACTGCGGTTTGCTGTTTTCAAAAAGACAGAAGATTAGCATTGGTATTGTATTGTATGTGGTCAGTATGCTAGTATGACTAGCAAAAGGTTAGCTTGTTTCAATAGGCAATAATTGTTTTAATCAGGCTAGAATGTTAGCATTACTTGATTTAAACAGGCCATCATATTAGCATTAGCGACCTCAACAGGAAGAATGTTGGCATTACTTCTTTTCAACACGCTAGACTATTAGCACAAGTTTTGGTCAGCACACAAGTCCATTAGCATTAGTTGTTTTCAACTGGCTAGAATGTTAGCACTGGTTGCAGTCAGCAAACTAGTACACGAGAATTAGTTGTTTTAAACAGATTAGAATGCTAGCATTATTTGTTTTCAACAGGCTAGCTTTTGTCGTTAAACCGCTCACTGCCCCCTCAGGGTTGGGTTGAATGCAGAGATAAATTTCAGGACGTTGTTCTGTATGAACGTACTTTGTAACTAATATCACATCACAAATGCAAAAGTTACACTTGTGAGTATTTCAGATCCAGACGATGAATACGATAATAATAATAATACTACATTTAGTTTATAATACAGTTCGAATGTGAAGATTTTCTTTTTGCACGTTTGAGGCCAGTGTTCACTGATTAGCATAGTAGCATTAATGTGTGCTAATCACCGCTGACGGTGTCTCTATAAACTTTAAACATAAAAGGCACAAACAGTTACCAACAAATTAATATATTCTTTTCTTTATTTATTGATAAATAGGTTCCGCCCCTTCTAGCTTTAGAAGGTAAATGTTCTCTCTCTGTATTATCAAAACTTTCTGTGGGGCGCTAGCGCTCATCGGATGAAGTAGATGTGTTTTAGCTGAGCTCCTCTCTGATTAATCGAGATTCAGTTCCCACTTTAAAGGATATTCAATAATAACTTTGGTACAGGATGACATCATTAAGGTCATCTAAGAAGCAGCTTACGGTCAACAAAACCACTGCAAAGTCCCAGAATTTGCGCCAGGTGAAGAACGGCCACGTAGCAGAGAGTCGGAGCTAACCAAGCTAAAACATGCAAAACCCTTGACACATCCGTCATCCTCGCAGCTACAAACGATATGAGCACAAAAATGGGGGACCGGTTCAATTCCCTGGTAGTGACACTTCAAGCCACCCAAACCACTCTGGCTGAACGTGGCGCCAAATTTCTAAGGTAGAAGACGCCTTCAGCGACCACGACACCAAGCTAGGTCACCTGGAGCTACAAAGTACATCTATGTGGGGCAAATTTAAGATGGAACATTATTAAGTTTGATGGTTGATAATTTGCCAGATAAGTGGGGATTATTTGCGAGGGGGGGTTAGAATGGTGAGCTGGAGCGTACGTGGTCTTGGCCAAGCAATAAAAACAAACTAAGGTATTCTCACATCTTAAGTCGCTTTCTGTGGATCTCATGTTCCTCCAAGAAACCCACATTTGACCATCCCAACAAAATGGGCTGCGCTGCAGGTGGGCAGACCAACTATTTCAATCAACATTGTCTAGTAAAGCGTAAGAGTCGCGTTCATCATGAAGAAAAATATAACTTTCTGACACATCTCATTAGTATGCGACCCAAATGATCGGTTTCTACTCAAATGTTTTTAACGATATCTGACATCGCAGACAGAATGACTTTACAATCTCTGACTATATCAAGAGTTTTTTTTATTTCGAGCTTAGTCTCAGAGACTCTTATTCAAGTTTATCTTCCTTAATTTATTTATCGATTTCTAGTGGTCCTAAAAGGGCTCCGTAGATACAACCATAATATTAAAAAAAACACACATAAATACACCTGAGTTTCACATCTAGAATATGAATATCTCCTCACCTCAAACTCCAGGTACTCCTGTCGGAGTTTGTGCTCCTCCATCTCACGACCTTTCACCTTACGGTCCGGTGTGGAGACCTTGAGGTCGGCCAGCTCGGAGGAAACCGCCCTGAAGCGGTTCTCGTGAATTTTGACTTGCTCCTCCTGTCGGACAGACGATAACCGTCATGTAGCCTTGGACAATCTAACAAACAGGTTTTTACTGGAAGCCAGTCGGTACCTGGGACAGTTTGGTGTTCGAGCCCGGCAGCAGAGGACGACTGAATCTTTTTTGGGACCCGATAGCCGCTGGGAACGGTGGAGCTGAGAACATGGCTGCCACCACGTTGATGCGCGTGATCCAGGACTGCATCTGTTCTGCGTTCCTGCAGGAGAAGGAGGAGAACCGACACTCAACCGGACCATTTGGGTGAAAACCTACTATTTGTACTGTAACCATGGCCACACTTTGGATGACAAACATACTGGTTTCTGAGAGAAGCGTGTCAACAAACAGATCGGAGAATGACAAATGCTCAGGTAGTCCAGATCAAAGGGGACGGGAAAACAACATGGTGACAATTAAACAGAAACGATTTAAAAACAACACAAATCACAATAAACGGTAACAAACGCATAAACAAAACTTTTATCTGCTTCCTCTTCTTTGAGTTTTTCCCTTTAGGGGTCACCACAGTGGATCATCCGTTTCCATCTTGCCCTGTCCTCTGCATCTTCCTCTGTCACACCAAACCACTACATGTCCTCTCTCAACACATCCAGAAACCTCCTCTTTGGTCTTCCCCTCGTTCTCCTGTCTGGCAGACCCGGCTCTTTTCTAATCCTGTCTATCTTCCTCACTCCCAAAGAACGTCTGAACATCTTAAACTCTACCACTTCCAGCTCTACCTCCTGTCTTTCGGTCAGAGCCGCCGTCTCTAAGCCATTCAGCGGAGCTGCTCTCACCACCATCTTGTAAACCTTTCCCTTCACTCCTGCTGCTACTCTTCTGTCACAGATAACTTCTGACACTCCTCTCCATCCACTCCACCCTGCCTGAAATCACTTCTTCACATCTTTTCCACACTCCCCATTGCCCTGAAAAGTTGACCCTAAGTACACTACTCAAATAAATAAAGGGGAACACATAATCATCACAATGTAACTCCAAGTCAATCACACCTACAGGATGTCATCAACCTGTACGGTCAGGAAGCAATAATGATTGTGAATGAATTTCACCTGCTGTTGAAGTAGCAAATGGGACAGACAACAAGTGAAAAGGAGAGACAATTAGTGAGAAAATGTCTATTATGGAATGGTTTTGCAGGTGGTGGCCATAGACCATTTCCCTCTCCTCATCCTTTCTGGCTGATTCTTGACTAGTTTTGCATTTTTCCAGTGCCCTCGCTACTTGTGGTAGCATGAGGCGGTATCTGCAGCCCAGAGAAGTTGCTCAGGTACTGCAGCTCCTCCAGGATGGCCCATCCATACCTGCCGTGGCCAAAAGTTTTGCTGTGTCTCCCAGCACAGTGTCAAGAGCGTGGAGGTGATACCAGGAGACAGGCCAGTACACCAGGAGAGGTGGAGGGGGCCTTTGTAGGGCAACAACGCAGCAGCAGTACCGCTATATGCTTCTTTGTGCAAGGAGAAACAGAAGGAGCACTGCCAGAGCCCTTCAAAATGACCTCCAGCAGGCCACTTGTGTGCATGTTTCTGTCCAAACTGTCAGAAACAGACTCCATAAGGGTGGCATGAGGGCCCGACGTCCACAAGTGGGGCCTGTGCTCACAGCCGTGCAGTCTGATTGTTATTTGCCAGAGAACACCAGAATTGGCAGATTCCCCATTGGTGCCCTGTTCTCTTACCAGATGAGAGCTGGTTCACACTGAGCACATGTGACAGACATGAGGGACACTGTGGAGAACATTCTGCTGCCTACAACATCCTCCAGCATGACCAGTTTGGCGGAGGGTCAGTGATGATCTGGGGGGGGCATATCCTTGGAGGGCCGTGTTAGCCAGGGGTACCCTGACTGCTGTTAGGTATCGGAATGAGATCCTCAGACCCATTGTCAGACCTTTTGCCTTGCAGTGGGCCCTGGTTTCCTTCTGGTGCATGACAATGGCCAGCTTCATGTGGCTGGAGTGTCAGAGGTTCCTGGATGACGAAAGCATTGATGGTAATGACCGGCCCGCCCGTTCCACATCCCTGATCCAATCGAGCAACTCTGGGACATCATGTATCGTTGCATCCAACGCCACCACGTCAGCACCACAGACTGTCCAGGAGCTGACTGATACCCTGATCTAGGTCTGTTGCGAGATCTCCCAGGAGACCATCCGTCCTGTCATCAGGAGCATGCCCAGATGTTGTAGGCAGTGCATACAGGCACATGGAGGCCATACGAACCACTGAGCCACATTATGAGTTGTTTTGAGGAATTTCCAAAGATTGGATCAGCCTGGGATTTAAACTCCTTCACCTTCTCCACCTCTACTCCATCATCCTCACCATTCCACCTGCCTCCCTTTCATTCACACACATGTATTCTGTCTTGCTGCAACTGTCTTTCATTCCTCTTCTTTCAAGTATCTATCTCCACCTCTCCAGGTTTTTCTCCACCTGCTCCCTGCTCTCACTACAGATCACAATGTCATCAGCAAATATGGTCTGCTTGTCCATCAACACAACAAACAAGAAGGGGCTCAGAGCCAATCCTTGGTGCAGTCCTACCTCACCGCTGTCAAACAGCTCTCATACATCCAGTGCCACTCTAATATACTTCTCCATCACTATAGACTTCTTCATGAAATCACACATTTCCTCCCCCGGCACTCTGTTGTACATTTTCTCTTTACACACGAACAAATAAAAACAAGCAAGCAAACACAAACAAATCGAGATCGAAATTTTATCTGTTCTTACCGAGTTTCTAAAAAAAAACGACGGGAAATACAAACAAACTGGACAAACAAAGAAATGAGTGTCTTACGGGGCCTGGAACAGGAAGACCCTCCAGTCGGCGGTCCTCAGGTAGAACACGTTGGCTCTCTTGCTGTAATCAGCAGCTCTCATTGCGAGAGAGTGATGGATGGAAACGGCGTTCCTCACGTCTTCGTCTGTCAGCTCTCGCTCCGCACGGTATTCATCCTGTCAGCCAATCAAAGAGCAGCATCACGTCAGAATCCGGTCATGCTTAACTACAAGTCCCAGAATGCAATACTCTCAGGACACATACGCCCTGTGTGTGATCATTATAAAAGATAACACAAGAGGAAGTTGTCAAAACAAGATTTTTTTCATTACCTTTAGATATTTAGCTTATATATCTAGAATATATTACATTTAGTTATATTAATAAAATAATATTATGACACAGTTTGATGATTTTCTGATGAAAATTAAATCAAGGAAATCTTTCTGATTTTTTCCCACTGTTTATCTTTTTAAATATGCAGATTTCTGCAACATTCAAAGATGAATATTTTTTTCTACAAAATAAATAAATGTATCTCACCATAACAAGAAAGAGAATTCTTTAATTAGATAAGGTATTTATCTGTGACAATCCATACACAAAGCTGTGTATAAGTTCTATAAAAACCTCCCAATAAACTATGTTGCTTCTGTAACAACAACAAAGACTTTGGATACAATAGAATAGAAGTGTTAAAATTATAAGTATTTATCAATAGAAAATCCTTCTACCTTCTTTTCAATTGCAAATAACATCCCCATATTTCTTTTTTAAATACTGTAAATTTCAGACTACAAAAGTGAAAATTACTGAAATTTTAGTTCATGGAACAACATTAAAAAGTAAAATATTAAACATTTTCATTGTTGGGATCAAACTCACTAGTTTGATTTAAAAAAAGAAAATCAGGACAACCGATCAGTTTCTGTGACCCACATGTTTGTCCAGGACTCAGAGAAATATAATCTGGGACACAGAGTCCAAAATAGACAGTGACATGTGTGACAAGCAGCAGGGCTGCTGGGAAATATAGTTCAGACGTTTACCTTCTGCAGGTAGAGCACCAGACCCTTCAGCATAGCGTAGAATGACTTCCATCCCCTCTTACCACGAGGAGCTGTTGGACACAAAGCATCATGGGATATTATGAGTCACCTGAGGAGCTTGGTTTTACTTCAGCTGAGACTCTCAAACAGCAGCTGTCACTGATGTGTTTGTGTACTCAGAGATGGAGGAAGATAAACCAGAGTGTCGTCTGCATACTGACATACTGTTGACGGTGATGCTGCCGCTGTTAGCATCAGCCGCTAACTTGAGCGTTAGCTCTATGAATAAAGTTCAATAAAACCAGTCGACCACACAAACATCAACATGAGAGGAGGAGAAGATGAGCAAAGACAAGAGGAGAAAAGACCAGAGTAGAAGAATAAGAAAAGGATTAGTAGAAGAATAGTAAGTGCTAAAAAAGAATAAAGAAAATTTAAAGGAAAGATGTTTAGAAGATGAAGAAAGGGAGCAATAGAAGAAGAAGAGGGGGAAGAGTAATGATAGTAACAGGGAACAGGGGGAAAAGTTAAACATTAGGATTAGAAGAATAGAAAAATAGTAGAGGAAGAGTAGAAAAGACTAGCAGAATTTGAAAGTAAGGAAAAGAAAGCGTCGAAAAGGAGAAAGGAAAAAGAAGATGAAGAAAAAGGAGCGTTAAAGAAAATAATTCAAGAAAGGACGGAGAAAATGAAAGAGGAGGTATGAGAATATATGGAAGGAGAAAGAACAATGGAAGTATTAGAGGAAAAGTAGAACAATAAAAAACTAGCAACAATTGAGGAAATACATGCAAGAGTAGTAAAAGGAAAGGATGAAGAGTAGAGCAAGAAAGTGGAAGAAGAGAAAAAACTAAAATCAGGATTACGAACTTCTTTTGCCGTCAGGGTCGGCGTGGACTTTGCGGACAAGGAAGCCGCTTTTGTAGAGCTCGCCATCAGCCTGCTGGGCGACGCCGGCTAGCGAGTTTCCTCCACTCCCCAGCCGCTTCATGGTGTGGGAGGCAGAGTCTGTCCGGTCAGTGAGCTCTGACCTCTTGACTTCCTCCTCATCTCTTCAGGAGACAGAGGAAAGTTTAATGTGCCAGTCACATCAACATTCAAGCAGATTATCAACATACACACACGCACACATACACACACACACACACACACACACACACACACACACACACACACAAACACAGCACCCCCCTCTGTGTGTGTGTGTGTGTGTCCATGAGTGTCGCAATGCTGACCTGTAATTACAGCTAGCCAGGAAAGGAAGCAGGGAACAGTTACCACGGCAACAGAGGCTTAAATAAGACGGGAGTCGCAGCAGGGACACACACACACACACACTCACACACAGCTTAATCACAGAGTTGAGATGTGAAACCAGTTGATGGTTCAGACTAGAGAAGGAGACTCACATGGTCCACTGGAGCTTCTCATTCTTGATGGAGCTGTAGAGAGTCTGCAGAGAGACGACACACACAAACACGCACACACACACACACGCACACAAACACACAAGATCGTCAAGAGTGTGTGTGGTGTGTAAAACTGAAATATCTTCATATACAGATCATAAATTCTCCTCACCCAGACCAAACAGATTGTACCATTTCAGTGCAGTCATTTTATTTTTGAAATTTTAGGTGGAGGGTCGAAATAAACTTTCTGAAAAACCCAAAAAAAAGGTTTCACTTTTTGAGAAAGTTTAAAATGAAGGCTATTTCGGTGTTTGACCAAAGAAACAACTTGACTTCACATCCTGAAGATGTATCACACTAAAAGCATGATTCTGCTGCTCCGTGGTATGCTTTTAATGTGGAACGACACCGGAAGTTTATCGCATGATGACTTAAAGGAACAGTTCCCCCAAAAATATCTTCTGAATCAACATTTCTGAATAAACAATACATTTGTGGAGCTTGTCGATATTGTCAAAGACCATTTAATACAAACGTTAAACAGGGATGCTGACGAAGCCTTCAGGCCCTTGGTTCGTACTCTGCATTCATTCCTTTTTACCAGGGCCATTAAGGTGTAATTAAAGCCAGACACCACAAATGTCTACGGACTGAACAACGTGTGGTGATGCATTCAGTGACCTCGTAGAAGCTCGCCATCGCCTCAGCGTTCTCCACTTTTAACACGCAGCATCACGACCTTCTCTACTGTCACCGTTATTGTCAAACCTTTTGATGAGTTGCTGACGTGATGAAGACGCATTCATACAAAGAAGAAGCTGAAAAACCGTCAGAAGGGTGAAATCTTTGAAGAGGACGAGGTGGTAGACATCGTTACGACGTGTGTTGAGTACGCAACATTTTTCTTTCTTCCGTCAGGCTCAATACAAACGCCCTCCGACTTATGTTGTGTTTCCTGTTACCATGATGACTAACATAACTATAAATATTATTTTTTTTGAAGACAAAAAGGGGATTTTGATGAGAATACATATTAAAGTATGAGAAATTGCCATTACCACTTTGATTTAAAATGTTTCCAATTGTTTGGTATTTGGCATATTTCCATTTTCATTTTTCTTCATCCCATTTTATATATTCATTGTGATAGAAATGTTTTGTTTTCAATTTCTATTAAAGTCAAAACATTTTTCACATTAAATTATATTTCAGTTAACAAATTAAAATGAAATCGATGAATCACTCTTAGAAATGTATGATTTAATTATTTTTTATATATATAAATATTATTATTATTATTATCTCTATATCAGTCTAGAATAAACGTGAGCCTCGCCTTCATAAATCTGAGATTGAATCTTCGGACATTTTCTTGTATGTAAGGAGAAAATTCCCTCCCAGCTTCTACCTTCTTCTTGTGGCTCCTGCGGTGCTGCTGTCCATCTTGAGTTTTCCCCAGCAGGTCGGGGAAGGCCAGTGGTTTCAGGGAGCGGGAGCGGGGAGTTCTGGGATACCTGAACGGGTCGGTGTCCCTTGAATCTCGCCCACTACGGACCGAGCAGAGCGAGCGCGAGCGCATGCGGCCTGAGGAGTTTATGCTGTTGACGCCGATCATGGTGAATGAATGTTCCGACTTCTCAGGAAAGTGTTCTGGCGTCAAGCAGAGCTGCGATCTGTAGGGGGGCAACCTCCAAACCAAATCCCTGATGTCACAGGGGCCAAACCAGATGTTGTTGTTTTTCGGTTCGGTTCAGATTTCTCAGGAAACAGATCCACGTGAAAACTTGGCTTTTAGATTTTTTCTAAAAATGGAAATTTTTAACAAAAAAAAAAAAATGCAAAAAAGCGAAAGTGGGGCGCAGGCAGCTGAAGGGCAGACTGGATCGATGGTGTCCTTAGTGGCGCTCCGGCTGCTGCATTATGGATCATTATGCATGAAAACCCAGCAGCGACTCATCCGCCTCATAATCCTGCAGGATGACAGCCAGAGCCTCACTCAGGTGTTAGGAGGCCAAAACACACACACACACACACGCACACAAAAACCCAACGGAACGACGGTGATCGTTTCTATAAATCTAATGTTCGTTGGTCAAATGGAGCCAAAGAGAAAAATTATTTACAATAGGATCTGGAAATAATAATTATGTAAAGTAAAGACAGATTTCCAACCTTGGTGGAGAATCTCTTCCGAAAAAACACAATTCAACATGAAATAAATGAATCGACTGAACTTTTTAAAGAAATCAGGAGAATATATAAAAACAAATAAATTTAATTATTCAAATTTGAAGCTTAAATATTATTGAAAAAGTCGACATCCCTTCGGAATTGTTAGTTTCATCCCTCGGAAAAAACATTCAACAGGAAAACATGAAAACCACAGCCACCACTGTCCTCGTCTTCTCATTTAACGGGTTTCAGAAATGTGGTCAAACTAGGGGTTTAAATGCAGCCTCCTGAGCTGGCGGCAGAAGAGGAGAATCCCTGGACCGCAAATTAAGCTGCGTGACGAAGGGCGCACATCGGCATCAAAAAAATTCTCCAAAAAAATAAAAGAAGAGGAAGATCAGGGAGGCTGAAGCGGTCGAGACCGAGACAGAGAGCACCCCAAAACCGACGTCAGCTCCCTCCTTAGACGATGGAGGGATGATGGAGGAGGATGAGAGGAAAAGGGAAGAGTTCCTCCTGTTGCACTCTGGGTAAAAAAGATAGAGAATCTCTCCTTCCTTATCCTTCTAGTACTTCTTCTCCTCTGTCGTCTTTGTCCTGAAGGAGAATCCATCCGTCAGGTGAGCTCACTCCTCCTCCTCTTCTTCTTCTTCTTCTTCTCCTCCTCCTCCTCTTCCTCTCCCTGCTTAACTGTTGAGGCTCGCCCACCCTCCCTCCTCTCTCTCCCCTCTCTCTCTCTCAATGCGCATTTTCTCTCAGCAGCAGCCAATGAGAGCGCAGGAATGAGAGCTCCGGCCGGCCCCCTGCTCTCGTCTGAGCTGTCAATCATGTGGACTGGGAGCTGAACGTGATGCAGCTGAGCCCAGGAAAATTTTAAAACTGACTCAGCATATTTTCAATCATATAAACTAAAGGTGACTTAGCACTTTTGTCCAAACGTTTCAATGTAAAACTGCAGAATTCTAAAATTTATAATTACTGTTTTATGCTTTCTTAACTTTCTTAAAATTTAATATGCCTTAATTTTGTTTGTGTATATTTTTATATTATTTAATTTCCAAAACATAAAAACACACTACAAATTTTTATATTTCAATGATTTTATTTTGTAAATATATAATGTTTAGAGTACAACACAGATATTGTTTAGTTTTCTACCTCGTTTGGAATTTTAATGGTTTCATTTTAAAATATTACTTACATTTTATGTACAAATAAAAGAAATAGATATCAAAGTAAAAAAAAACTTTCTATATTTTAATTCTCTTGTTTTATTTAATTTTTTGAATTTCATTAATATTTTATGTACAAATAAAATAACAATGCTTAAAATAATACAAATGAATCATATTTTAAATATTTCCATACTTTGGTATAGAACATACGATTTTTTTAATTCTCGTTGACAGCATCTTTTGGAATTTCATTTTTGATTTTGAAATTTTAATCAATATTTTACAATCAAATAACAAATATAAACATAAAAAAAAATTTAGATTTTAAAATATTTTCATATTGTCAATACAATTTATATATTCTTTTTTTTTTACATTCCTGGATTTTTTTTAAAATTTAATTGCATTCTTTTGGAATACAAATATATGAAATAACTTTCCAATGTACATAATACATGATCATCAGTTCTCAACTCAAGTCTAGTTCAACCACTTAACATCATTTCTATTTTTCTTGACATTCTATAATGTGCACTAACATCCTCCACCCCGACATTCACCACCCACAACTACTGTATCAGAAAACATTCTCTGTGAATGCAACCATCCATCAACGACAATGAGTCAGGGACTGCAGTTCAATCCGACCTCCAAAGTGAAACAAACACCCACACACTGGCTCTGGCTGTTTTCAGCCAGTCACACCGGAAATATGAATGGCGCTAACTGAGGTTAGCATGCTGGCAAATGATCCAACTGACTTAAATCAATCAGTATCCTGCTGGACTTAACTGTAATAGGAAATGCATCTTTATTTCTATCATGTAACAAATTGACAACTTACAACTTGCGATTGCACAGGAGGTGGTGTTACTACGCTCGCCTTTAGCATCTGTGTTAGCCAGGGGAGTCTTTGTTTCCATGCTAGCCATTAGCATCTGTGCTAGGCAGGGAGTCTTTGTGGCCATGCTAGCCATTAGTGTCTGTGCTAGCCTGGGAGTCTTTGTTGCTACAATAGCCCTTAACATCTGTGCTAGCCAGAGAGTCTTTGTTGGTATGGTAGCCATTAGCATCTGAGTGTTTGTTGAGCTCTTGTGTGAAATAGATTCCCAGGCACTGACACCATACAAAACGAAGCTCGCAGTAACAAACATTTACGATGTTTTCATGTTAGAGAGCTTTGGGATGTTTTCTTTTGAGAAATGTTATTTCTGTCTTAAAAAGTGTGCAGAGCGCCAATTTATCAAGTCTCTGCTTAAAATATTTAGACACTTTGGACGACCTGGCATGTTCAATGAGGTTTATTTATTTACTTATCAAATGCGTCATATAAACAATTGATATCTGAGTCATTCTGGACCTTTCAGAACCACTTTAACCCCCAATGCTCCTGACCATGGCTAATTTTATCACCAACTGGTCGTACAGATCAGCATAAGAACATTTCATAATCAATCAAATGGGGCGTGAAAACTGGGACAGTGTTGTTCAGAAAAATAACTGTGACATAAATTTTGTTTTGTTTTGTCTTTAATTGTTTCCAAACTCTTTAGAATCTGTTTGTTTCTGTTATTTTGTATGTATGAAGCAGGTTGATGGAATAATTCATGTTGTTCTCTCATCATCAACATCTTTATCTCCCTCTCAGTCAGAGCTGCTGCCCACACACTCACAACACTCACGGCTGCACAGACAGCAGCAGAGCAGCGACAAGCTGAAGGCACACACACACTAACAGAGTTAGAGAGATATCAGGATGATGATGATGATGATGATGGTGGAGGTGAAGAGGTGACGCAGATTCGTGCTGATCACTCAGAGGCTGAGATGGAAATAAAAGAGTGGGAGACACACACGCACACATATACAAGGACACGCACTCGTTCAGCCTCAAAGTCATAAAGAGATGAAGTGAAGGCATCTCACAATTTTCTGCTCTGACAATCACAAACCAAGGATCTCAGAGTGCGTGTGTGTGTGTGTGTGTGTGTGTGTGTGTTTTGTAGGAATGTTGTGCAACTTTGTCTGTGCTTGTGTTTGGTTTCTACCTTCAGCAGATCTTTTGGGAAGTCTTTTCCGTCATTGAGACCTTCCAGGTTGGCGATGAACTGACTGCAGGACATCCTCTTCCCCACATTCTACACACACACACACACACACACACACACACATACGTGCACAGATACACAACCACAAACACACATTTAATCAGTAAAAAAAAGAAAGGATAAATTCCAACCTGGAGCAGAGGAGGCATGCTCACATGAAGCCTACATTTCCCATAATTCACCTGGGTGTGATCTTTTTAATAGACACTTTAATATATTATATATAAACCCAGATCTTTACTGAGTTAAAGTTTTTTTTTGCAATCTGATCATGTAACTCTTCAGCTCATGTCAGTGTTTTCCTGATTGTACGTGATGAACAAATGTGTCACTGTCAGTGCGATTGGACAGCTTGTTGCCACAGCAACAGCCATCACTTCCTTAACCGAGTGATGGAAAGTGTGATATCGTCAGTGCCGGGGTGTCGCCTCTGTGATGTCACTCCAAAATGTTCGGTTCTGAATATTACAACTTTAATATGAAGAGATGATGGAGAGAATCTGAGAGAAACTGAATCTCAGCGTATTTTAATGTAACGGTCCATTTAATTTGTACCTTTTATTTATTTAAACTGTGACACTATTGATCTGAACCGGCCTTAAACCCGATATTATTACTTTGCTATTAAGATCTTATTAAAATGTCAAATGAACTCCTTGCATTGAAACTATAAGAGTCATTTATTAACATCAATACATGTAGGATCACCTTATTGATTCTGATTACCTGATTTCTCTGAGGAAAACAGAATAATAAAAATAAATAAAGAGTTTATGTAAGCTGACTTAATATTTTAGGTACAATGAATTTAAATATTTTAAACACATTATAAACTCAATTGAATCACTTTTTATTTAATGGATTCAAACAATTTAGAATTAACTTTAAATAATAAAGTAAAATAAATAAAATAAGGTTAAACAATTTGATTAACAAGGATGAAAGCAATTTAACAATATATGGATTTTAAATAAAATACATCTGAACAATTTCAATTACTACAGTTAAATATTATGAATATAGTAATATAAAAAGTTTGAATTAATTTGGACAGTTTAAATTGCATAAATGTAAATTATAATTTAATAAGTGTTAATAATTTTATTGATATAATTAATTTAAATATTTCAAATAAAACACATTTGGACATATCAAATAAATAACTATTTACACATTTTTCATTTAATAGACGCAATATATAACACTCCATATATTATAAATAAAAACGTGTACTTCGTAGAATGATTTATAATAATAATCTTTAGTGGTTAGAAGGTTCAGTTCTTTATATATATTAAATTATACATATCACATATATTTTTCATATATTAAATTAAATCAGTTTTAAGATATTTAATTAAATCAATCGAATCAAATGAAAGGTGACTCACGTTTCCATGAAGGTCTGTGTTCAGCAACATGACGGCACAGGTCAGCGTGTGAATGCTGTCTGAGACACAGACGGGGGGGAAGAGAAGACAGACAGGTGAGGAGTTCAAATTGTGAGATTGCAGAAAGACTGTCAGACGGACAGACAGACAGACAGGTAGGTACCTTCAGTCGTGGCACTCTCTGGGTTACTCTGGCTGTATCTACTGGAGAACTGAGCGAGGACTCGCTCCCTCTCCTGAGTTTCTCCCATCAGAGCAAACCTTCTCAGAAACATCCTGTAGAGACAGAAGGACCTCCATCAGTGTCAGGAAGCCCTGTGATTGGCTGCTGGTCAGTCATCTTATATCATTTTATAACAAAATAGTAATAATACATTTTATTATAAAATGATATAATATGACCTTGAGTTTTTTTCAGGAAACTCAAGGTCACCTTATCGAATACAACAATAAATATTTATTATATCGTTTTTGCAGTTTTTTCTGATTACATTTATCTTCACCCACTGGAGAGTTTCCACGGCACGTCTACTGTTGGTTTGTCTGGATTAATGCGCCGTGAGATAAGTGTAGATTTACCTTCATTATGGGTTGGAGGACAGCACTGACCTGAGGGCCTGGTCGACGGTCAGACCGCTGAAGCTAAAGTTGCTGAGATATTCCTCCGCGACCAACCGACTGAAGTCATTACTGCCAAGAGAAGAAGTCATTTTAACACACTGAAGACGCGACGAGGACAGACACACACTGAAGAAGGGACGAGGACAGACACACACTGAAGAAGGGACGAGGACAGACACACACTGAAGAAGGGACGAGGACAGAGACACACTGAAGACGGGACGAGGACAGACAAACACTGAAGAAGGGACGAGGACAGACACACACTGAAGACGGGACGAGAACAGAGACACACTGAAGACGGGACGAGGACAGACACACACTGACGAGGACAGACACACACTGAAGAAGGGACGAGGACAGACACACACTGACGAGGACAGACACACACTGAAGACGGGACGAGGACAGACACACACTGACGAGGACAGACACACACTGAAGACGGGACGAGGACAGACACACACTGACGAGGACAGAGACACACTGAAGACGGGACGAGGACAGACACACACTGACGAGGACAGACACACACTGAAGAAGGGACAAGGACAGACACACACTGAAGACGGGACGTGTACAGAGACACAATGAAGACAGGACGAGGACAGACACACACTGAAGAAGGGACGAGGACAGACACACACTGAAGACGGGACGAGGACAGACACACACTGACGAGGACAGACACACACTGAAGAAGGGACAAGGACAGACACACACTGAAGACGGGACGTGTACAGAGACACAATGAAGGCAGGACGAGGACAGGGACACACTTACTTCTTGCTCAGGTGACGAGCCACATCAGACTTCCTAAAGCCATCCAGGTTGTAGAGGCGTTTGGCGAGACGTTTGGCCGCCTGAAGGTCAACCTTCGTGCCATTCGCCAACGCATCATCACTGCCACCGAGTGCCAGGCGCTCGGCCACGTCGGTCTGTGGATACAGCAGCTCAGGGGGTCGGTTTACCGGACGCTCCCTGTCAACACACACAAACACACACATCATTTCAGGGCTAACTAGTATGAGCAAGGAAGTGGTTTAAAAATAATTGAGAAGTTCAGCGGTCAAACCAGTTTAAAGACAAATAAAGAGAAGTGATATGTGTATGTTTTCTATATTGTCAGCATATCTCCCATGATTGTTTCTATGGTTACAGAAAACAGGAAGTGCCAGCAGCTAAAAACAGTTAAATGAAAAACTTAGCAAGGATTCAAGTAACATCCATCCAGTGAAGGTTGAGGTATTCAGACCCTTTACTGCGAAAATTCTCCACTACAAGTAAAAGATGTGCTTCCCAAAACTTTACCAAAGTAAAAGTATTAGTATTATCAGCAAAATGTACTTAAATGTACCTGTTGGTACCTCTCAGTGTTTTACTATTACTTCTGCTTTAATGTGGAGGTCTATGTTACCGCCATCAATGTTAAAGAAGGAGGTAATCTGATTACTTTTTGCTGATGAGTAGTTTGCCCTGTCAAATAATTTATTAACATGTATTTATATCACCGCTGTCCTGTGAGAACCTGCAAATATAGAAAGTCAACTTCTTGCAAGACTAATCATTTAACATTTCACATCATCGTGTGAATTGTATGAAATTTGTAATGTAAGAAGTAACTAGTTACAACAGCTGTCAGACAGATGTGGTGGAGAAGAAAACTATTTTTCCTTAGATGTAATGGAGTGGAAGTTTAAAATAATACAAAATGGAAGTACTTAAGTACAGTAACTTAAATTTGTACTTGAGTAGTACTTAGTTACTCTACTTACTCTTCACCATTGCACTGGCGGTACAGCGCAATGTTTTTTTTATAAAGACAATTTTCCCAGGGGAGCATGACTGAAAAAATGATACCGAAAAAAACTGACAACCACTGGTCTAACAAACATTTACAGTAATCCAAAAGATAGTAACTATTAACTACAGAGTAGAAATATTAAGTTGTATAAATGGAAATACATAATACAAAATTGAAAAGTATAAGGAAAGTACCTCATAATTTGCACTTCAGGACTTGAGTAAATGTGCTTGGTTTTTTTCCACCACCGTCATAAAGCATCCAGATTTGATCCCCCAAACCAGGATGTAAAATTTAAACAGGATAATCCCAAATAATAACAGGTAACCAAAGCAATTTGCTCAGGATAAGCCATGTTAGCAGCTCTATTAGATCGTGAACACAGGAACAAAGATTGCAACTACAAGGAAGATATCAAGTCTGCTGGACTAAGCCTGGGACTGAAAGATGCAGCCCAACTTTCCTCCAAGGATCATGCCAACAAATCCCATACCAGACCTGGTTTTGTGGTCCATTTCACTAAGGTTCCTGTCGATTACCGCGCAATTGTACCATGGAAGCTGCAGTGGGAGTCGGACAACAGGGCTGGAGAGCACAGGTGCAGCTATTGTGGGTGGGGGGCAGAGGTCCTGTGTTCACATCCAACATTGGGATGTCAAACGTGATGGGAACCCGTGGGCAGAGTCTACGGCAAACCTCCAGGTAACTATTCAGAAGCTGCCGAATAGAGTCGCCAGGTGCCGTGGCAGAAAAGGAAAACCAATCTGGGCTGCAAAGTGACAATCCGAGGAAGGGCTAAAAGCAGAGGGGGGCCAGATGTTGCCGTTCAGCCTACTGGAGGTAGTGTGAGACAATCGTTAAAAGACCTGCCCCAATGAAGTGATGGTGAAAAGACTGGGTCAC
The DNA here is from genome assembly GCA_009660295.1 of Lophius piscatorius. Taxonomy (NCBI): domain Eukaryota; kingdom Metazoa; phylum Chordata; class Actinopteri; order Lophiiformes; family Lophiidae; genus Lophius; species Lophius piscatorius. The sequence goes on from VRLP01003443.1 coordinate 38,999, forward strand.
AGCATCTCCAGAACTGCATGTCTCGTTGGGTGTTCCTGGTCTACAGTGGCTAGAACCTACCGCAGTGGTGAAAGAAAGGCCAACTGTAAAAACGGCCACAGAGTCATGGGTGACCCAGTTAACGCTGGTTCTGATATTAAGGCGTCAGAACACAGAACGTCACAGAGCTGTTTTGGTACCAAAAGCTGGAAGTACACAGTATTAGGCAGAGGTTTCAATGTTGTGGCTGCTCGGTGTAGATCACATGACAACAGCTCGTATAAGTCTATTAAAATGTATTTTTGTTTCTCCTGTAACATCTGATCACCTTGACCTGAAGCCCTCCCGATCTGATATTTGTTATTGATTACTTCTACGTTACCCTTTTGTAGCGTTGCCGTGGTTACATTTCCTTTACCAGCCTCACGGACCGCCGTCTGTTTATAACTGCTGCATCGACCAGCGTCCCCTCAGGGATCGATAGACTTTCACTTAGCGAGGAGAATTAGCTTTTATTCAACGCACCTCTCTGCTGTCTCTGAGATGAGTCCGTTCTTCATGACAGCCTCTCTTTAGACGAGCCGACTCTTTGAAAGGAAATCAAGTCAGAGTTGTGAATGAGAGTCAGAGAGAGGGAAGTGGTTGACCCACGCCGCCCTCTCTATCCACTTCCCTTAATGAACTCCAACTTCCTTGCAGTGGATGAGCCTCACTCAGGTGTTTCTCCTACATGTAAGCCTAGTTCATAGAAGATATAAACTAAGCCACACCTCTAAAAGACAGAGGATATGACGTCCTCTATTTTATACTCATCACTCATGATGTCATAGTGATGTCATCAGGGTTATCCTTTCCTTTTCCTCCAGTATTTTATTCAAGCCCATCTAATTGCTGGTCTAGAGTTTACAGTTATATTCTTTATACCTTCACTGGTGTGATACTGCTGAGGTAAACTGCAGCGGTACCTGTATTTTACTGTTGTAGTACTGGTGTAGATTCACTGTAGTACTGTTATAGTACTGTTATAGTACCGGTGTAATACTGGTGTACAACCAGGGTAGTACTGTTATAGTACTGTTATATTACCCTTATAGTACTGGTGTAGTACTGGTGTAGAACCACTGTAGTACTGTTATGGTACTGTTATGGTACTGTTATGGTACTGTTATGGTACTGTTATAGTACCGTTATAGTACTGTTATAGTACTGTTATAGTACTGGTGTAGAACTGGTGCATCACTGCTGAATCCCTGTTATAGTACCAGTGTAATACTGGTGTAGAACCAGGGTGGTACTGTTATGGTACTGTTATAGTACCGGTGAAATACTGGTGTAGAACCACTGCAGTACTGTTACAGTACTGTTATAGTCCTGTTATAGTACTGGTGTAGTACTGGTGTAGAACCACTGTAGTACAGTTACAGTCCTGTTATAGTACTGGTGTAGAACCACTGTAGTACTGTTACAGTACTGTTATAGTCCTGTTATAGTGCTGGTGTAGTACTGGTGTAGAACCTCTGTAGTACAGTTACAGTACTGTTATAGTCCTGTTATAGTACTGGTGTAGTACTGGTGTAGAACCAGGGTAGTACTGTTACAGTACTGTTATAGTCCTGTTATAGTACTGGTGTAGTACTGGTGTAGAACCTCTGTAGTACAGTTACAGTGCTGTTATAGTACTGGTATAGTACTGTTGTAGTACTGTCGTAGAACACCGGTATGTGTTTGAAAGATGTAGTATTAGGGGTTTGTAGCATTTCCTCCCGTTCACATGAGAGACAGGAGAATAAATACGAGTCCGGACGCTGCTGTCGACAAGTCCTTCCTGCACCAACACAACCCATTTATCCAGGACAGAAATAACCTCTCCGCCAGCAGCCAGCGGACTTCACTCAACAGGACGCCAGGAAATTCTTGTGTTTGGGTTTTTCTTTAACCAGCAACCACCTGGTGCTGGCCCATCTCTGACTGCAGGAGCTACTTCCACTGATTTAACCACTGAGTACATGAGCAGACAGAGAACTCAACAGATGTCTGTCTGCAGGGAGGAAGGAGGTTATTTTAGATTAGCTGCTCCTACTTTAACAAAATAAAATAAAACGATTAGAGAAACTGTCACAAGACGTTTAGAAATATGCGTTAAATAAGGTTTTCTGAAGTCATCAAGTACTTTTAGTCACTCCCTAAACCAGTATGTTCATCCTTAACTTCAAGCGGTGTTGGTGGACGGGACCAGGCAACCCATTCACAGTCTTTATGCTAAGCTCAGACTTAGATCCTGAGCAGCACACTCACCTGTACACAGCGGGGTACGGCGAGGCATACAGGTACCTATCCTCCAGAGCCTCACCCCCCCAGCACAGCAGGTAGTTGGCCATGTCAAAGAGGCCCCGCCCACTTTCACCACCAACCTGCGGTGTCAGCGGCCAAGCAGCCGCAAATCAACAGATTCCAGCATCAATGTCCTCCGACCCATGAGGAGGGGTTACCATGCGGAGCAGAGTGACATCATACAAAGGTTAATCTGATGACATCACGCTGACACGCCATCATCCGCTTCCAGTCCTGCTCTGCCTTTGTGTTCTCCGCCAGAAGCAGCGCCTCCTCTCCTTTCTAATCCATCTGGTTTTTCTACTTCGTCTGGTTCAGTTTTTCCTCCTTACTGCTGGCAGCTCCTTCCTCCTTCTCCTCTTCTCTTCTCTGCTCCTTCAAGGCTCGAAAAAAAACTACAGCGCCGGCTTTGCTCGGAGTAACTTCACCACATAACTTTCCCTCTCGTCTCAGTCTTCTCCTCCCTTCGCACTAGTACATCAGCTGGGGGGGAGGAGGTATGCGTTTCCTCCCTTGTTTGACCCGGGACGCCCCTCCTTCTCCTCCTCCCCCCTCAGTCATCTCCTTCGCCTCTTCCTCTCTTTGTCTCCTTTTACCTTCCTTCCACTCCATCGACCTTCCTGGAAGACTTTTATCTTCCCTTGGTTATCTCCTTACAAAGTCAGACGATAGGATGAACACATGGTGATTTAGAAAACTCATCTTCCCAAACTAAATTGACCTCAAATGTTCTGTAGTTCTTCGTTGCATACATGTAGAAAGTACATCAAAGCAGCAGAAGTTGACTTCGGGACTACGTTGCATGACGATAACCTTAGCGTAAGCCCCTTTTACACAGCCTGTATAAACGCAGGTCTTGCGTGCCTTTTTTAAATCCCTCCATTCTGTATGAACACAGTGGGTCAGAGTTCTTTCTCCTCCGAGACGGCAGCAGAGGCAGGCGCAGCGCCAAACAGAAACAGACATCTATATAAACGGGGTCCGCCGGCAATATGGAAGCGTGTGACCATGTGTTATCATTACGTGTGCGGCCCGCAACCGTAAGTCTTTAAAACAGCTAGCAGCCTAGCAGTTAGCATCTAGTGTTCGTTAGTAGCTAGCAGTAGTTAGCTGCTTTGGTTGGTGTGCCTTTTCTCTGCCCGTCCATTCTGTGTTAATGCTAAGGAGGTGTCTCAGTTGTTTGGCCCCTAAGAGAGCAGTAGAGGTAGTAACAGAGACGGAACAGACACCTGTATAAACAGGAGCTCAAAGGTCTAAAAGCAGCTAGCAGCAAACTCAAAGAAAAAGAAAATCAACTGAAAATCATAAATTAAATTCATATTGAGGAGACAGCATGATGTCCAGAAACTCCGCCCCCTCTGATCGGAGGATGAGATCAGCTTCCACGTTACAGTGACTCGTATGGAAGACGTCCCAGCAGACTGTGATGCCGCCCCTACATTATCTCACACATTTGGTCACGGAACCCCAGTGTGTTATTTAGAAGCGACTCACAGGCTCTGTTCAGTACTACTCCACTGTACTACGCTTCAGTGCAAAAAGACGCCTCAGAGAGGGATCTTCAGGAAAACGTAATAAAATTTGTTCTGGTTCTATTGATGCTAATTTGGACACCAACAGACAAACACTTGTGTCTGAGGGAGGCTGTGAGTAACAGGAAGTCCAACCAGCTGCCTCATTAACTCCCATGTTAACTTTACACCCAAAGTACTGGATTAGAACAGAGAGTACAAGTTTTCTCTCTGGCTGTAATGTCAACGTGTTTTAATTCATTCTTATTCTTGTTCACTTTTATTCTGATTGATCTTCATATATCTCCGACTGATCTGTACTGCTTTTCAAATGTCCATATCTTTTATACGCATTCTTCATTATCATTATATCATTATTGGTAGTCGTAGTATATAACAGGTAGTAGTAGTTGTGGTTATGGGAATAGAAGTAGTTAGGAGTAGTAGTTGGAGTATTCTGTATTTATTTCATATCTATTAATGGTTTTATCTGTAAAACAAATCATACTATTGTATTACAAAGAAATAAACGTACAGTCCAAATTATTTGATTTGTCTTTTCTATGTTTAAAAGAGAATGTTGCTCAATGTGTTTCATAAGCAACATTTTTGTTTACAATAATGAAAAAATTTATGCAAAATAAAAGAAAAAAACTAATTGGATATAACTGAATAGATTCCAAATGTAAATTTAAATTGTTTTAGTTGTAATGATATTAAGAAAAAATAGAACACTGAAAAACGACAGGAAAATTTTACTTAAATTATATTTAAATTTTTCGTATTTAACGATTTCCTGCAGTCATTTAGTGTGTTTTCAGACTTTATAGGAACGTCAACTCGCCTCCACAATGCCTAAAGCAGAAGTATCACCAGCAGTATTAAACAGGTCAGAGGTCAGGGGTCACAGCAGCTGAACAGCAGATGGGAAAGATCTTCAAAGAGTGGAGGAGGAGGAGGTTGGAGATTTTAGGGGAGTGTCTATAGTTGTCTGACAGGAGTGGGAGGTCTTTCTTTTCATCCCGTCTCTGAGAATTTGGTTGAATGAATCCATCTGGAAATTCCCTCTACAGGCTTATAAAAAAGTGTGTTCGTGTGTGTGTGTGTGTGCGTGTGTGCGTATGTGCTTATGAATGTGTGAGTGCGAGAGTGTCCTTTGCTTTCGACTAGAAACAATAAAGTTTGTGTTTGAATTTGATTTCTGTGTCCACACCCAGCAGCAGGAGGGAGTTGACCAGGGCCAAAGGAAAACAGTCGACTCCTCCACACTGAAACCAAGCAGCAGGAGCAGTTTGGGTGTTTTCGACTCATTCCTTCATGATGTGTTCATGTGCTCAGAGTTTCTGTTCAAAAACACGGCAAAACACTCAGGGCTGTAGATAACCACAACGTACGGCTACAGTTAATCATCCACAGTTATGAGATGTATCTCAAACTGATCATAACTCTGGGTTTACGCTATCCTATAACTAAAGCTACGAGTGAATTAAACCCCTTGCAGAATTTAGATTCCGCCACCCGCCAAATCCCACTTGAACTCCCGGGCTGTGCAGATGTTCTACTGTTGCTAGGCCAACATGAACTCTCTGTGCATGTTTGATGCAGAAACAACAGCAGCTCTTGAATGCTGAAGTGAACAGAAATGCAGACGTGGAGTGGATGATAAGATCTCAACTGGTTGTTAAATACAGAGTCTATAATAGCAGGGCAGCAGTGTTTAGCTGAACCACTCTCTCCATCACACGGTCCCGGATCTAAACATATAACAGCAGAGCTACTCGCTGCTGTGGTTTGGTGAGAAGTCACCATGTCCAACTGGAAATAGAGCATGAGATGATGTGGAAGCAGAACCTGTTACAAAATGTCACAGAACAGTTCAAGAAGGTCTGAGTCTGGAAGGACGAAAAAACTATATCATATATACGTTCCCTGAATCACAACAGTCAATTTACTTGCAGCTGAATCCCTGTTGAAGGGAGTTGTCATCCAACCTAAAGGTCCAGTGTGTAAAATTTGGCCCGGGGGAAGTTGCTGCAGGCCAATCCTTTCAGTCAAGTTCAATCAACTCTTGATTATATATCTAAATGTTTCATTAGTCTACATGTTTGCGAGGGTACGCGTTCAATTGCTTTATATATTTCTAAGTATAATCCTCCAGTTGTCAAGACACAAAAAACTGTGATATCCCTCCATCTGCTCCAACAGGGCGGCTTCCATATGTTAAATCAGAACCCGCTCTATGGAGATAAAAAGGACTTTTTAAAAATGTTTTATTTTCAGCTGCAACTACACAAAAAATACTGAGTTATGAATAATATATACTATTTATTAAAAGAGATACCACTAAATACCCCCTTAATCTTACACACTGAACCCTTAATGACATCGGTATCTATTTGACATGATAATTGGATGCTAATAGTAGTATGCTAATGCTATCATTCTAATGTAAAAATACTGAAATGTTTATCTTAAAAAAACAAAAGCTAACACACTTATAGTGAAATACTTGGGTTAAAAACGCTAAAACAAGCAGGGTAACATGAAAATACTAATCAAAATTAAAAAAAAGAACATGTTAATGCTTATATTCTAACTAGTGAAGCGTATTCAAGGCCTACATGCCAACAACTTGAAAACTGGTAATGGTAGCATGCTAGCATATTGAAAACTAGTAATGCTAACATGTTAATAGCGATTTTACACTGCTAACCATAACATAATTAAGCTAACATGCTATTTACTGAGACGATTCAACAACAAACAACAAACTACTAATGGTTACATTCTAGTGTTAAACACTACTAACAGTAACATGCTAGCCCGATGAAAAGTATTAAAGGTGACAAACTAGCATGTTGATAACTAGTAATGGTTATATGCTAGCCAGTTGAAAATTGCTAATGGTTACTTGTTAACCTGTAAAACTTTTAATGGTAACATGTTACACTGTTGAAAACGACTTACGATGACACGCTAGCATGTTCAAAACAACTAATGGTAGCATGCTAGCCTGTTGAAAATAGCCAATGCTAATATGCTAGGCCATTGAAAGTAGTCAATACTAACGTGGTAACCTGTTGAAAACAACTACACTACCAAACATTACTAATATGCCAGTGTGCTGACCAAAAGTAATGCTAACAAACTAGCTTTTAGAAGGCAGTGCTTACATACTCAGTTCTTGAATACAGCTAATCGCCGTCTCCTGTCTCTTTCACAGAGAAACCGGTACAGGCATAGTTTAATAGTAGCATGCTAACCTGTTGTGTCTGGTGCTAGAACCCTGCTAGCATAGTAAAATAAGTCATTTTTTGCAGTTCATCCATAATGTCAGTCTAAATTATGACAGTCCTGGTTATGGGCAGTCCACGTGATTTCTACAGGCCATGTTTAAAAATCTCTGATGTGTTTGAAATTAGATTAAACCAAGCTATTTCTATAAAGAGGATGTATGTCTGTTTCCAGCAAACCACAAGTGTCCAAGTTAACTGATACCAATGCAAGCAAGAGAGCGAGAGCGAGAGCGAGCGAGAGCGAGAGAGAGAGAGAGAGCGAGAGAGGGGGGGGGAGCTGAACTATGGGGAGCTGAAGAGGTTGAAAGCTTTGATAGACCAACGCTCATAAAAATTCTCCCCACACATAAACATGATGTTGGCCACAGAAAACGACCACAGCACGGTTAAAAATATCTGAAGACCATTTCTCAACAAAGAAGTTGAAAAAAAGAAGAAGCCAGAAACACTTTAAATTAAATGGGATCTTCTCCAAATTGCAGGCTGATTTTTTTTTTAAAAGGTTTTACAGGTTTTACAGGTTCTGTTATCATTAAAACCTCCTTCGCTAAAAACCTGAACATTAAATTGAGAGTCAGTTTGCTCCGTTATCATGAAGTACATTCCAGTCAGTTTCTCCCACACAGGCAGAAAAACAAACACACAGCTACTTTTAAGAGGACCCATATGGACATGGAGGTGCTGTGTGTTATATGAAGTGGAAACTAGTCAAGATTACAACAAATATTACATCCCCCGCTCACCCCTCCCTATCCAAACATGGTGGGAGAATCTAAGGTGGCCTTCATCATTATCCTGTATTTAGTCATCAATTCTGTAAAGCCATAGTTCAAAGCTTTCATGTAAGATTTTGAAATAGATGGCACATAGTTATAATGTTACGTTAAGAATGAAAGTTTATTTTTGACATCTCTGTATAAATATTCAGTTCATTCAAAGAGATGCCTATAAATATTACACACTGGACTCTTAATGCATCCCCCGGCGATATGCATGACACTTAACCATCACAGCCAAATATCAATCCTCACCCAAACCTGGCTCTGAGGTTACGCCTCCAACAAGACTATGAACGTCTGACTGAAAGAGAGGACCCGAGAAAATGTCCTTGCTTTGCAAAAGCCCATATACAAACGCACACCAAACACACAGACACACAATACATTCAAACACACACAGTTGGGAGAGCAAGAGCTCATTATGTCGCCATGGTGCCCTCTAGTGGCCGATTGGTGTTACTTCAGCATGTTTCATTCTTAATAAAGGGTTTTTATAACGATTCATTCATTCATTTTCTGTAATCGTCAGTCCTGTTCAGGTTGCGAAGTGAGCGTATCCCAGCTCACATCGGAAGGCAGGTTCTTCACGGTGCCGGCAGAGAGACAAACAACCATCACACCTACAGACAACCCACACGAAAAGGAGAACATGCCAACTCCACATAGAAACGTCCGAAGGTTTGCGATGGAATAAAACTTGATTTTGTTCAAGACGCAGTGAAGTTGTAACTACACAACCAACTGTGGGACTTACACACCAACTGAACCAAAGAAACTAGAACAGAAATCAGGCCATCAACTCACCTGGGACTAGTGCAGAGCGATGGGACCGAACTCGCCTTACGGAACCCGTCTTTAAGGATGGAGCGACGCCCTTTCTCAGACTTTGATCGGACTGGGGGGTTGCAGTCATCTTTGGGGCCAATTCGGAGGCCTGCCACCGATGCACTGAGTGTGATTTCGGAGCGGGACAGCTCAGAGGGGCCGGAAGGGTCCGGGTGGGCTAGCGGGGCAAAACTCAGTTCGATGATCTGCTTGGCACTTTCGCAGATCTGACTCTGAAAGAACAAACACTTCGGGTTTACCTCCAGCTGTCAAGTACTGACATGATTCTTGTGACGTTTTCAGTTCTCCTACCTGGATCTCCGGTGTGAGGGTGGGCAGGTCGAAGGTGAATACAGACGTGGAGCCGGAGGTCAGAAGGTCAACACTGTCAAGGCTGCTGTATGAGGTACCTTTAGCTCGGTGAGACTCTACAATGTTTTCAAAATGATGGCTGAAGGAGTCAAGGTTGCTTTCAGAGGGTCGGCGGGGGCTCCCGAGGGAAATCGGAGACTTGAGGCCGCCATGTGCATTGGATGATGGATCTGACGGCCTGAAAGGTGGACAAACAGAAAACCTCTAGAATCCTGATGGAGAGTTTATGATAATAATAATCCTAATCCGAACCACTGAACCCAATCTGGCCAGACTCAGGGAGAAATGTTACAAACTGGCTGTAATGAGGAACTGCTCATCAGGATTGCGTCACCAAAGTGGAGCTTTTTTTCTCTAAGCTCATCAACATCATGTTTCAATGTGTTGGCTAGTATCCGTTTTACAGCAGTGGAATTACATCCATTTTTCTTCTGGCACAACGAGGACAATATCAGGTGAAGATAGATGTGTATGCAGATGATACCATTTCATTTACATACCATTACCTTTACTTTTTTTAACAAATCAAGCTTTGCTGAAAAGTTGTCTTTAACCTATAAAAATGATAATTTTCTAAATTAAAATAAAAAATTAAAATTGCCATTATTAACTTGAACCTAAAGGCATTTTTAAAGCATCGCGATGTTACTTCCATCTCAGTTTGTGTTTAATGACCTACATTGTCATCTTGGATTGTCTTGGTCATGGTTAAAACAGTCAAACATTTTTAATCTTATTTTTCGTAAATTGAATTAACACCAATGAACGGCCTTATAATATACACATATTTTAAGATTGAGTGTAATTTCGACATCCTGAGTATATCTTTACGTCTGATGTCCATAATGACAAAAAGTCCTTAATTCCCTTAGAAGGGGTAAGGTAACCTGATAATGTTTTAAGTCCCTCCCCCCTTAAAGCGTCTGTGTATTTGAATGAAGCCCATTTAACTGTGTGTGACCTCTCACCCCTTGAGCACCAAACTGAACACTTGGTCTTCATCCTTGGCGGCTCTTTGTCTCTGTCTGTCTCCTTGCATTCGCACACTGGCCCACCTTACCACTCCTTCCTCTTCCTCCTCCTCCTCTCTTTCCTCATCGTCCTCCTCTTCCTCTACCTTCCTCCCACCTGTTCGGGTTTTGGGAGAGGCATCAGCCGGACTGAAGATTGAGTTTCCCAGGACACTGCGGTTGCTCTCAAAGGCAGAATCTGCCTCCGCCTCCTCAGCTGCCTCGGCCTCCGCCCGCATCACCTAAACATCAATGACAAATATTTATTGCCAACATTAAGATGAGATGAAGCAGATAAATCGGATTAGTTGACGTCTGATCACCTCGTCCAGGTCGGTCTCCCTGTAGCACCGCAGAGGCACTGCGTCCAGATCAGTCTCAGAGTACTTGATGGTTTGGCGGATGATGCCAGTTTTGGGGATGAAGACTTGGGGATCAGAGGTCAGCAGTTCCACCTCAATCTGCTGCACCTCGTGATGCGACAAAATCTGACCCTCGTTACTCCACCCCCTCCTCTGATAGGGTGGTTTTAGACGGAGGGAGGAGGGAGGGGTGGGACTGGACGAACTGCTGAAAGGAGGCGTTGTGGACGGAGCGTCTGCAGAAGAAACGCAAATAAGTTTGAGTCTGAACTCCTAAGGTTCACATCAGATGTTCCACAAGGTTCTAAACCAGAGCATGTTCTATTTTTACAAAATTTTAAAGTTTCTTCACATTAGCATCCAGCAGAGCCGGGTGAAGGTGCGTTTGTGTGCCTATGATGATTTTTCCTTTATTCCTCTTTTATTCTATTATCTTATTTGATGGGGACAAGGATAAATGTGTTAACATAACGTAAAACGTTTAAGGGTGGAGTCGTGTCAGGTGATCCTAGAATGGCTCAAAAAAGGGGATAGTTTTTAAAAAAAAAAAAAGAACAACCCATGAATCAGTAGTAGCTAACATTTCTCTTGAGATAAATTTAGATTACGTAATAAGAGAAAAGATGGAAAGTATAGAAAGGGAAGTGGGTAGTGGTGTGTAGTAATACTTGTGAGTGGAGTTACATAAGATCTGTTCTAGCTGATGCTAAGCTTCGACTAATTGGCTTAGAGGAAACTCCTAAGGCTGTTTGTTTACTGCGATGAGTGGAGAAAAAAATAAATACAGAATGCTCCTTTAACCAGCTGTAAGGTAAAGCACGACTACTGCCACTAATGAAACCAATAACAATAAAAAGTAGTACTTTTACTGCGGCGTCTCTCCTCTGTCTGCCCTCCAAACAGGAACTCCCACTTCGCTTGGGCAATCTTCTGAGATCGTGACGTCGGGGTCGTCACTGAGCCGCCGTCGGACTGCATGAGGAAAAATAAGATGTCACATTTTTTCTCATAAAAAGTATCTCTCTCTCTCTCTCTCTCTCTCTCTTTTTTTTTTATTTTTTATTTTTTTTTTATGTCATCAGAAATGAGTTTGTTTTTTATATTTTTTATCCCTTTGATTAAATAAAAATAGTAGATTACTGACAATCATAGCATTTGGATTCAAGTAATGCACGTGTTTGTGTGACCGTCCCATAAAGAAGATGAACTAATAATAAATATAGTACATACAGTAGTTGTTTGGGTTTTTCTAATCATACTTACCCACATGATTCTGTGTTTTTTGGGCAAAAGTCTGGAAACTTTAGTCAAAGTAAACTGCAGGTATTTTAGCTTTACTCATTGAACCCTGCTGGCTATTTAATCATTTTTTAGATATCAGGTTATTATAATAATAGTAATAAAGATATGTACTTTATTTTATTACATGTTACACGGTTTATACAAACAGTACAACACCATGAAATGTATCTCTACATTTGACCTGTCCCTGAGGGAGCTGGGGTTTCAGGGTCTTGCTCAAGGACCCACATCACGTCAGGGGCGGGACTAGAACCCTGCTCTCCCGGTTGAGTGACGACCGCTCCAACCACTGAGCTAAAGCCGCCACATTATCAACATTTCAGTCAATTTAGTCAAGATCCGACCAATATTCTTGATCACATCAGTACATTAAGGGTTGTGGGAAAAAGTGATAAAGCATATTATAAGATAAGATTAACATTACACAGATGCCAAGTATCAACATTTAATTATATATGGTGCAAATATGTATTTGAATTATTGAAGTATTGTTTGTAGTACTATAGAGTTATCTTCCTAGTGATTTCGGCAAAGACGATGGTCAGTGTACCGGGGGAGGTTGAGGAAAAACGGATTTGAGCATCGAAGAAAGTGAACTGATAAGGTCTGTCCATGTTTAGATCAAACATGAGGACCTGTTTTGAATATTTCGGACAAGGATGGGATAAATGAGGTGGATGTGACATGAAGGAACGCCATATGAAGTACTCTGGGAATACTACGAACATGAGGGTTCAGACGCCACAATCAGCCGATAGCTGTAACCGAGGACTAGCGACATTTACCATCCAAAAAATTCTAACAACACTGAACTCACTTAGCTTGACAAAGCTACAACGTAAGTCAGAGCGAGCAAACAACCACGTCCATCACCTACTTCCTGTTTATCGTCCAACGACGAACAGTACGAAAGAAAACGGTTCATTTTATCGGCTTCAGACGATGGGACCATCGTATGTGATATCACTGCAACTTTTTTTTAAAGACACTGACGTACCCGAGCTCCGCAGAGAAGTGAAGCGTAAGAGTCCAGCAGAAAGGACAAACTTGTGACACACAGACGTCACAAGCGGTCAGTAATAGCTCAAGATCTGAATTAAGACTGGAGACCGCCGTCTCACGTTCTTCCGGCTAGAGCTAGTCTACCTGTAATAGTGCAGTAGTCCCCACATTTTTACATTCAGTGATGTTGGACTGGATTCTCATACAAACAGTTCCGTTTGTCAGGAACAACAACATTTATGTCCTGGCAGGATTTTATGACGTATTGGTCAGTCTGTCAGCTGGATGATCCAATTCAAACCAAAACATCTGACTGAAGGAATGGAATGGAAGGACTGCAAATTTTATCTGATTGAGTGAAACAGATGTTAATTATGTTTTCCTTTGGGGACAGAACTTATTGTAGAAGAAGGTAAGCATTTGCAGTTTCTCGTAGCAAACATTGTATTGCACAAAGTAAAAAATGTGCGATAATGTCATATTAAGGCGGACTGGGTGACGCCGAGTCCAAGCAAACATATGTCATGTCATGCTTGAATTATGTCTAAACTGCTGCCAATAATTTCCTATGGTACTTCTCAGTTTCATCCGTATCTGTAAGTTTTCAGAAAACATACATAAATGTGGGAAAAATGAGAACGGACTGAATACTCCATCTGCATCCGATTTAAACAATGAGTATAAATGAGCCTTAAGACGATAACTGAAACCGATTGTTCACATATTTTGTTTACATAATTATTGGTAGAGGTGAATCCGAAACCTGACCCACATAAACATTCACTGTCCAAAACCCAAATCACAGTCAACATGATTACTTCCTCACAGACCCTTTATATGACCATACATCCATCACCATCCCACCCAGCAAACCTGCATCCCTGAGCCGGTGTCTGATGTATCGTGGCTGGACTGGCTTGAGGTTTCGGGGGACAGACTGTAGTTTCTATCCAGTTGGAAACTGTCTCCAATGCTTCCCGTTACGCCGCTGGAGCTTTGAGAGGATGTCCCAGTAGCCGTGCTGCGATTCTGAACCTCCTCTCTCGGAAGTGGTGTCTGGTACCCCTGTGTTGACAACTTAATTCTTCCAACCGTCCACTCATGGTCCTCTTTGCTTTGAGTGTAAACTCTGTAGTTGGGCTGTCTATAGCTTTGGTCCCCATGTTGAATCGGCGCAGTCTCTCTCCACTCTTGGTACCTGGAGGTCCAGCTCACAGGCAATCCTTCTGGATTTTGGTTGGAGAGAAGTCTCGTGGAGAGTTCAGGGCTGACCCTATCAAAGAGATGGTCATTCTTCCTTAGATCTGTGCCATGGGATATGGAGTGTCCAGTGTACTGTGGCGGCTGGTAACGATGCAGGGAGGACAAGTCCTTGATGGGGGATGAGCCTAGTTGCCGACATGGAACCAAGATTGGTGACTGCGAGGAAGCTGCATGGTGCAACCTCGTTGGCAACGCTGGAGATACTGGTGACGATGTGACTTTCTGGGATAAGAGTTGTGGCGAGATGCTGCTTGGTCTAGTTTGAGGTATTTCTTTGTCCGTTTTCCATCTGTGGTTCAACTTATCAGCTTGCAAAGACTCAGGGGAGCTTTGCTTATGAGAGTTTGCATATTCTCCTCGTCCTATTTTGGGACTCTGTAATCTCAGTGATTCTGCTTGAGGAGGTGTTGGTGAGGGAGTCCGTCTTTCTGCAAAAGTGGACAGTTTGGTGGCTTCCAAAGCTAGCTTACATGCAACTTCAGTATTTGAGAAGGGTGAAAAGCTTCTCCTGCCATTTGTAGGACTGACTACATCACTGGCTTTGCTACTGCTGCGTGAACATTGGTAGCCATTCCTGGAATGGTTTCTGGAAGGGTATGTACTCACTGGGACCTCATACTGGATTTCTGTGGGTGTTCCTGCAGTTAAAGGTGGATGAAACTTGCCGGGAACCCTGGGGCTTTCATCTCCTAACCATGGCCTCTGGGACTGTCTGCAGGAGTGAAGATTCAACGTTTGACTAGCTGATTGGACCGAGTACCCACTGTGAGCACATAGTTGGTCAGAAGCAGGACTTCTGGGTAGTCCGTTCACAGCATTATGGCCCCTTTCCAGCTCCATGTACTGTACCCTGGATGGCAGGGTGAGAGTGCTGCGGGACAGGACAGGCGATCCTGCCCAGGACCGGCAGCGTGGGGACTGATAGTGTCGTGGCAGGGTTGGAGAATGATTCTCTTGTCTGTAACCAGCAAATCTGCGTCTGAGATCTGGGGATCCAAATTCTTCTAAGGCCCTAGTGGTTGAATCTCGGGCAACGGCATCCAGGGTAGCTCTCTGTAGGTGAGGTGAGCCCCGTGGGGACTTATTTTGAGAAGGGTAGAGGTAACCGGGGTAAGGATTACCCTGCCCTGTCTGACCATTGTAAAACACTGGGTCACTCAGCCTTTTCTGGATATGTGAAAACTGCCCCTCCAGCCCCTCCATTCTTTTAAAAGGATTGTCTAACTCACTTTGACACATTGAGGTCCGGCGGGTCCCCATGCCCTGAATGTTAGCTTTCTCTATGTAGCCAAAAGTCACCACAGATGTTTTCCCCTCCGCACATTCCTCTGGGACCCTATAAGACCTACAATTGCTGGTGGGTGTGGAAGGTACAGTAAGCCCACTGGAGGAAGTGGAAGTCGGTGAGATAGGAGCACTTCCTTGGTAGGAATCAATTTTAGGGGAATGGGTATGTCTCTGTGAGCCATGTTGGCCTGAATTAACAATTTCAGGTGCAAGCACCTGGAGCAGTTGACCAAAACTGTCATTCAACACATCCTGCTGGTGGACCTGGGTTGGAGACCCTGTAGCATCAGGGTGTTGGAGTTGAAAACTGACTGACTGCCTGGAAGAGGACTTTGAGGGGGATAAGCTGTGGCTTCTATCTTCAATTCGGTGATGATAGAGCGGAGAAAGATCTGGGCTGCGGTTAGGACTGGAACGGGTAGAGTTTCTGCGAGAGTGTGAGAGGACGTCTGGACACTGGAGCATCAGGTCAGTGTTCCCATCATCGCCTCTTCGCAACAGCTTGCCTTCATCCTCAGGAACGGACCTCACCTCAACATACAGGTGGAGAACTTTACCTGCCTGAGACATGCTGGTACCCAAAGGTATTGATCTTCCTTTTACTGAGAACCTTTGCTATACGTGCATACAACCGCTTGATCATCTAGTACCCGGTACACCGTCAAATTGTACATGAGGGTCAGAGGTGGAAGTGAACGAAGATGCCTGTCCTCCATTGGCTTGTCTCCTCTTCAACCTGCACCAAGAAGCAGAGATTGAGACAGATTTAGTATTACAGGGTGGTTAATATCTCACAGTTTAAGCAACGAGGACATCCCCACAGCACCTAAGTAAGAATCATCAAAATCATCATCAAAAGCACTACAAAAAGCAGAGGGTAGAAACCAACAAGGTATCTAATATCTAGTGGTCAATAAGAAGGACCTATGAATCTTTGAGTTCCCTAAACACTCATAATATTCCTTTGCTAAATGAAATTTATGTCATCAATTAGAATCTAGGGTCCTTTAGGAAGTTTGCTGGGTTTTTTAAGATTTGCTGAAGGGTAGGTTGTGGTTTAAGTTTTTAGGGGTCTAGTGGTCACAGAGACCGCTCTATTAGTAGTACTATTTGTGAGATATGATCTATTGAGGTTTGAAGCATCATCACTGAGAATCGGTGGTAGTTTACTATGTTCTTAAGAGCCTTGAGGGTCTTCCCGGGGTTCTTAAAAGGGTTTTAGGAGTTCCCCAAATAGGGTCAAGTGGCCATTAGGGAGGTTCTATTGGTCAGTTAGGATGGTTTAGGGGTTCTATATATTCTTATGGCCTATGAGGAGGGTCTATGGATGCCTTTGGACATTTTAATTGCAAATTTGATTTTCTAGAACATTTTATATGCAATTCTTTAGGTGTAATAACATCTTACTGACCCATTTTGTTTTATTTCATTTGATTTAATTAATTTACAAATCAATCTGTAAATAAGTAGTGCTATTCTTTCTTGGTCTTCAGTATCTCTTTATCCTCTGGTGTCTTTGGTGATTCTCCAACAAGACGTCAAGTCCCACGTGTGAGTTTGATAAGTCTATTAATGGTTAAGGAAAAGCAGCTTGTAGTTCTGGTGTGAACCGCCATAATCTATTTTCTGAACCAAATAAAAGCCTTTAACAACTTATACTCGCATTCATGAGATTTTACTCAGCGGGATCAACAACATACATAATTGTTATAGTTCTCTGTTCTACCTTCTAGTTGTTCTATTTCTGCCTTTTGCTGTGGGTTGCCATATGCATCTCATGATGTTATGGTCAATTTTCTTTAGATGGTGGTCAGGGGTTCAGTACATTAGGACAATCTCTAGTCACATGAAAACACCAGAGGTCGTAGGAAATACATCATACAGAAGTTTGGATTCTACTGTATTTCTTAAAAATACTTCGTCTTGATCCCAATTCCACCCACATGTGTGCACCATACTATTATTGGCTGCCCTCAGGGTTCTGTAAGACTAACAAAAAATCATGACCAACCTCTTCATCAGGATCTTTTTCTGGCACATGCCCCACTCTTACACCGAGGCGCACCTAAATCCCTTAAGTAGTTTGAGTAATTGATAAAAATCCACATGATTGCAGGAATTCGATGAAGAAAGACAAGTTAATTAAATTGACCCTGTGAATTAAATTTTTTCTTGATTGTATATGTGAACGGAGCTGGATGGGGCCATGACGTTTTGATGACAGGCTTAAAAGTTGTAAATACAGTTACTAGCAGTTAGCAGCTGATAAAGTGGATCTGTACAGTTGAATGTCACTTTCTTCCCATAACCATCTCAAGCTGACCCAGAGACGGGTAACAGCCGACACTGCAGATATGTGGTCCCATAAGACGATTCTCCCTCTGCGTGCGGCTATCCCTAGCCTGCTGAGGTGAATCCCAACGGCCTCTGGAAGTTTAGCTCTTAACGGTTTCACGAGTCGGATCTTCATGCTTTCCCTTGTATGACGCCAAAGTTTGACGCTCTGTTGCTTTTCTTGTCCTAAATAGTATTACACTCTGTTTCTCAAAATTTGAGTTCTGAAATTCACAAACTTCCCTCGACACAAAATCATTTTCATGATTATGATTTCATTAACATGAACGCGAAAGGTCGCAACCAGTGAGATGAGAAGACTACAACTTACAGAGCAAAATGTCCTCCATACACTCACTAACAGCGTGTCCACTTTGGTTTGAGTCGACGCAGGTATGTTGGTGACGTAGATGACTCGTGCAACAACGTATAAATGCGCATGCCTGCCATTTGGGTGAACAGCTTTTCTCCCCAAAAGAGCTCATTAATTATCAATGAAGGAGGCTTGTAATGTTGACACGGCCTGTTCCATCCATCAATATACTAAATCATTAAAGTTACCTCAAATAGTGGCGATCAGGTTAATTATTTAATAATCGTGACTGTAGACGATTATCAGTCCAGTCAGATAAAGTTGGCGACCTCAGCAGGTTAATAACTCGACGAGAGCAATCACAAACCGTAAGACTGTAGGAAATACCTCGACAGAGCCAGCGATCGATTATCAAGCCAGTTATGTGTTAAACGAGAAGCTTCAGGTCTCATTAAGTAATTTTCACCAGAGCAGGCGGCGAGTTTTATCAGGTGGTGAACTCTGAACTCAGTTAACAGCCACGTCATTAAAACACGACTAAGGATTGAGTGCTGCTGATTCAACAAAGAACCAAACTCTATTTAAAACCTCTGATATGAACGAATGAGAACCTGCTTAAGTCTGCAGGTAGTGAGTGTGTGTCCCTCAGGGTGATAAGCACAGAGTTAGCCCTACTTTTCCGGGACTCTGCTAATAGGATTCCCACAACATCCTCTCCTCCCCCTCCAAGCATCGCACTGCTCAATCCACACACAAACACACACACATACAGCAGCTGTAACCTTACCTGTGTGTCCTCTTCCAGTCCTCGTCACTGCAGCAATGTCTCCTGCGTTTCCGTGGTTATGTCCTCTCCTCTCCCGTCCCGTCTCTCCATTTCAGAGAAACCTTGTTTGATCCTCTATCGCCCTCCCTTCTCTCTCTGAACACTTGTTGTCCGCAGCAGAGCCGGCTCATATGCTCAGCTTCTCCTTCTCCTCTGGCTCCTCCTCTTCCTCCCACCTCCTCCTCCTCTTCCTCTTCCTATCTCTATCAATCAACCCACGCCCCCTTCTTCTAGGCTGCCTGCCAGCCAATATCATCATCCACTGCCTGCAGAAATGCCTCCTTCGGCCTAGGAGGAGCAGTGCTGGCAGATGGCAGGGTAGCACATAGCTTATTAGGGGTGATGGGCAGTGGGGGGCCATGAGGCCGTCAGAAGTTCTGCTGAGTGGTCCAGGCTTGTCTGCACTTGCAATTATATTCACACCAGTGGTTAGTTCACTGTGTCACTGATAGTTTCAGACGACGCAGTTGTCAATTTAAGGCTCACCACATTCATGTATCAAATCTTCATGCTTCTGTGGACATGTTGGCTTTAAAATGAGGTGTGGACAGGGGTGTTGATGAAAATTAATAATGTTGTTGTTTCACCACTATTTAAAGGACGGATCTAGGACGACCACGATATTGAAATTTAAGCGATCATGAATTATCCCACAAATAATTGCCATCAGATGATTATGTAATAACTGTGACAAGCCAAAACATATCAGACGCGCCGACATAGACGGTTCCACGCACTCAGCTGGTTACACACTAGTGATGCACGGATGACCTCTGACATCATCACACTGGTACATACCCACCAGAAAAAAGTATGAAGAGAAACCACATCAAACACTATTCCATCCTGCTGCCACAAATACTCACGCAAAGAAAGACATAATCGAGTGGAAAAGTTGAATAGTTGGAAGAACGAAAAATTTATGAAGGATTATTTGTTTCGTCGTACAAACTTGCCCCAGGCGGTCATAACATAATAACATGACAGGTGAAGTCAGAATAACTTGATTATCTTGTTTTTATTATCTGGATTATAAAATAAGTTGAGGGTCTGAGTTTTCCCCCTCTGAGACGCCAGCAGAGGTAGTAACAGAGATGGAACAGATGTGATCAACGCAATGCACCTGCGCTACAGAGAAGGTTTAACTTTCTGATGATGTTTTATTTGTGCGGCTAACAATCAGGAGGACCAACCTCCTCTATTACCTACGCAAAATTTAAGTAACTAGTTCACCTTTTTGGTGGGATGAGGACCCGTTGGGAACCCATGAAAAAACCCAAGGAGAAAAGTTCCCACATGGAAAAATCGGAGGTCCTAAGGTGAAAATGAACCGGTGGACAGGTTTATTCAAGATGCAAACTGTTCTGCCCTCCACCCAGCCCTAAACATCTGGACACAAAGGACTCATATGTGAGAATGCTGTTCATAAACTCTAGTTCAGCATTTAATAACATCATCCCACAACGTCTCATCTGGAAACTAGACCAGCTGGGGCTCAACACCTCACTCTGTAATTGGTTGCTGGACCTCCTCAGGGAGAGACCGCAAACAGTACGGGTCGGCAACAACACCTGGCCAGGGGCCCCCCCAAGGCTGTGTGTTAAGACCCTGCAATTCACCCTGCTGACACATGACTGCAAACCAACATTAAGCACGAATCAGATTGGTATGATTCGGACGATACAACTGTGGTGGGTCACATCTCCAACAATGACGAGACAAGCTACAGGACGGAGATCAGACATCTAGCCACTTGGTAAGATGGCTGAGGGAGAGATAACAAATGTGGATAAAACCAAGGAGATTGTTATTGACTTCCTGAGAGGCCACCCCCTAAACCCCCACTGACTATCAACGGTGCTGCCGTAGAGAGGGTGAGCAGCACCAGGTTCCTGGGGGTACACATCAGCGAGGACCTTTCCTGGACCATCAACACTGCATCACTGGCAAAGACAGCCCAGAGGCGCCTCTACTTTCACCGCAAACTGCGGGGAGCTACAACCCCCCCACCCATCATCTCCACCTTCTACCATTGAGTACCACTGAGTGCCTTTTGACCAGCTGTGTCAGTGTTTGGTGCGGGAGCCCCACTGACTACAACCATAAAATCCTGCAGCGTTATAGTGAACACAGATGGGAAAATCATTGGTGTCTCACTCCCCTCCCTCCTCTCTCACCTGCCTCACCCGGAAAGCAACCAGCATTGTGGGTGACCCACGCCATCCCTTACACAGCCTCCTGCTGAGGCTGAAGAGTACCATCTCCTTCCTGGCTCCACTAGACTGAAAAACAGCTTCATCCATCAGGCTGTCAGGAATCTGAACTCTTTCCCCTCTCTTCCAACTCCCCCCTCTATCCTCTGAGGGCCCCCCCACCTCCCACTTACACAAGTCTTTTTAAAATTTGCTGCGGTGTGTGTGTATGTACATATACATGCACGTATATATTTGTGTATTTTAGATTGTATTATATTTTGTGTATATATCATCACTTGCACTAATTTTGTATATATATTTATGAGTTTTGTACCACTGATGGAGGGAAACGACATTTCAGTTTCTGCGTATGTCTGGCACATGTGAGAAAATGACAACAGAGTTGACTTTGATTCTGAAAAAACCCAAAGCATTCCTGCTGTGAGGAAACAAAGCTAACCACTTGCAGCAGACTAATTTCAGTGGGAGAATTATCCATATTTGTTGCTCTAGGCGCCATTCATACCTGGTATTGACATCCCTTCTGAGAGATCTAACCACAGATTGACAGCTCTGAAGACAGAGTAGGAGATAAGATCTGTCAGATCACATTCGGGAAGTCTAGGTCACATGTGACATCATTCCTCTAGATAGCTGATGTGTCCAGAGTCATACTGTAGGAATGCCTACTATACAGACATCCACAACAAACAAAAAACAAAAACAGGAAAGAACGATTGGTAACAAATACCAGCTGACCTCCTTAAGAATTATTTTAGAGAGTTGTACAAATGTTTAAACAGAGATTGTGCAATGGCGCCAAAATAATGACGCTACGCTACCCTACCCTTGTTGTACTAAATAACAGTGACCCAATAAATAGCATGCTGGTACTCCTCGAGCAAAGGAGGTGTGACTTACAACGCAGCATCATTGTCATATCATGGGACATTTTAAATCAGCTTTGAGAAACCCGTTTTAAATAATGTTATAACATGATGACAGACATTATTCAATGTCCTTGTTTGAAGGTGGTAATTCTCGTACTCAGCTTAGTGATCCTGGAACTCACATAGTTTCTTCACTCTGAAGACATTTTTCTTCTTCCGTGACATAATACCCGATAACACCCACTTCCTTTCTAACTAAATCACAATTTTCACTACTTTTATATGCAAATGTCTGTTTCTGCATCCATATCCAGTTCTGAAGAAAACAGCTATGACCCAACACTTTGCCTTTATAACAGAACAGCCAAAAGCGATACAGGAGGTCGCTGTGGCAACAGGGGCATTAGGAAAGCAACAGACTGACTCTTTTGAGGTTTTCAATTTCCTAACACTGCACTAAAACAAAATGTTACACTAACCTTTCCATCTCTCCACGCGCTTTATTCTACTACCTAGCATTGGGCAAACTACACCAGAATTCTGGAGACCAATAAAGCTGCAATAAAGGTCTCCACCACCTCTGCAAGAATGTCCTAAGGACACATGGATTTGTGACATCTGGAGAACCTCAAAACTGTCAGGCTTATGAATCACAGCATCAAATTAATTAAGTTTTTTTTAAATTAATTAAGTTAATATATTCAACAAATTTGCTTCACCCAGCAAAAATCTACTTACAGCTCTGCTTAGACTTTATAGTTGTATGCAAGCATGTCACACACAAAAAAAAACTCAAGTCATGTGGCCATATTATATTATATTTAACTGAATCTTTCAAGTGGATCTCTACATTTTACACACTGTACCTTTAAGATTAGTCTTTAAGATAATGTGCCTTTTTCCACATGCACACATATTCAAGTTAAAACCTCGTTATAAATGTTAAAATTATGTTAAAAGAATGAAATACAACAATATGACACAACAATCATCTCTGTTCTCAGAGCTTGTTGTGAATCAGCAGAGGTGTCACACCGTCGACCTTCTCCATCCTGACTGATGCACACGGAGGAGAAACCATGGATCCCTCATCCTTGCAGTTAGATCCATCAAATTAAATTTAAAGTACTACTAATGCTAGCGTGTGCATTATTGAAAAGTAAAGAGGCGTTTGTGTTGGTCAGTAAGACCTTTTCGGATGCTTTTTCAGATACTTCTCGGAAACGCTGGCCGTCTGAACGTCATTCAGAAATCATCAATTATCAGTTCCTTTGTATTTCTCCATGAAGGTTAGTGTCTCCTATGTCAATCTAATGCTAATTAAAACATAAGGCATTGGTATTCGCTTCGGAATGTGCATAATCGACCAACAACCACTTATTTTGCTGATATGTCGACTTCTCCATGAGACTGGCATCGCTAGTGCCGCGGCCGCTCAGCAGGGTGGTGGATGTATCGAAAAGCTACTCAGGGTTGTAAAAGTAGACATTTTAGCAAAACAAGCTACTTTTTTGGGTAATATATAAGCCGAAGAAATCGGGATATTCTAGCACATCGGTAAATATCACATATATTTAAGATATTATATAATTGATGTATTAAAACGAGAAAAATCAAAAATAGATGTTTTGTAAATGAGGTTCGCTTAATTCACTCACCGTCAGGAGAACAGAGGATCTAAATGGGTTTGTAGCTCTCTAGCGACCAGCGAAACGGCATAACGGCACCGGCGGGGACTCCGATTCACCCGGGGGATCCATTTAACGGTAACAGTAACGTTGTGGGTAACGAGCTGCTTCAGTTACAGTTACCGTACACAGTAACGGCCCCCTAATTTACGACGGTGAAAATACAGCTGAAGACTAACTGTCCTTAATTTTTATAGTTATCTCTGTTTATTCTTCTTCTGTTCTTCTTCTTCGGATGCTTTTTCCTTAATTTTCAGGCAGCTGGTTATCATTAGTTTACCTTCTCCACGGTGACTTCAACTTCCGCATCTTTTAGGTGACGTAACAGGCAACCCAAAGAGACCAGGGGGCGGACCAATCAGAACACACGCAGGACAAACGGACTATACGTCAACTAAAGTGAAAGGACCATAATAATTTTACAAGTTTAAAATGAGAAAAATACATTTATTCTCCAAAACAACACTTTTTTTAACGTAATATTAAAAAAAATACTCTTTTTTCTTTTAAAAAAAATGAAATCTCGAGTCAAGGTCTTTTAAAGGTAAAACATGTTTGGGGTTATCAAGACATTTTATTTTGTGCCTGATGTTGAGTTTGAAAACACTTGTAAACCTGTATTATTCACTGTATGAACCTGGAGCGTTTTGCTGTACAAAAATGGATTTTTCACTGTACGAGCATGGACTATTCACTATAAGAACCTGGATTATTCCCTCTATGAGTCTAGGTTGTTTGACTGTAGGAACCTGAACCTTTTCATCGTATAAACCTGGACTGTTTCACTGTATGAACCTGGATTATTCTCTATATTAAACTGGTGTTTCACTGTATGGATCCTAGTTTAGTTTTTTTAGCCGTAGAAATAAATTTCAAAGTTGGGTTAGATTGGTCCATAAATAATGCAGGTACAGCAAATCTCCGACTAATTATAATAATAATACATTTTATTTACATGTATACACATTTTTTTATGAGCGGACATAGAAGTGGGGATCTTTTGTGACATGTCACATGACGTCTTTGTGACATGTTGCATTAATTGCATAGATAGTGTTGCTTTGTTGCTCTGGCTACTGATTGAGTGAATTCCTATTGATTTCTATGAATTATGACTCTATCTTCAAATAATCTGACTTTTTCTTTTTAAATTACAAATTTGTCCCACATTGCAGATTAAAACATCTGCTAAAAATGAATATATTAACTTTGAATTAAGTTTATATTAAATATTTTTCTTAGAAAAAAAAAAATCTTTATCGTCATGTGATTGAAACCTTCAGAAAATGACTTAAATTGTGCTTTTGTCCTCATAACTGAAATCAAGTTAGAAATGGTAGAAATGAGAAAATAAATATAATATTATATTATACTATATTATATTTCTTCCATTGATGTCTTATATATTACATAACATTCCTTATAATCTCATAAATAACTAATCTGCATGTATTTAAATTAATGGCAGAAATAACCATCATCAACATTTACTGCTGAATTAATTCAGAAAATGTTATAAATGAAACTATCTTTAAACTACTTTTAAACTATCCTTTATCACAAATATTGTATTTAATTTTTATGGTGAATATGAGTCTCATTGGAAAAATTATCAAAATAATGTATAAAGATTTAATAAGTTTACAATCGTATTAAATGCAGTGTCAGGTCGTAATCAGCAGGTGGAAGC